>JMFS01130560.1:0-16927 GCA_000699545.1 Podiceps cristatus | reverse complement strand
GCGGTGTGTGGTGTGTGCGCAGGGGCAGCCTCTGTGAGGAGAGGGCAGGGGCTGCCCTGCCAGACACAGCTGCTTCCAGAATGCTCCAATGAGACCATCAGCTGTGGTGCATCTGTGAAAGCATATTTAAGAAAGCATAAAAAAAAAATAATTCAGCACAGCTGTGTGTGTGTGTGTGCAAGAGAGAGGAGTGAGGGAAAAGAAAGAAGTGTGAGAAACTGTCCTGTAGGCACCAAAGTCAGAGAAGAAGGAGGGGGGAGGAGGAGGTGGTGCTTCCAGCACCGGAGCAGAGACTCCCTGCAGCCTCCGGAGGAGACCATAGTGAAGCAGGTATTTTACTACAGCCCACGAGAGGACTGTGCTGGAGCAGATATCCACAGTGCAGCCTGCAGAGGATGCCCCATCAGAGCAGGTAGGCATCCCCGAAGGACGTTGCAGCCTGGAGAGCCTGTGCTGGAGCAGGCTCCTGAGAGGAGCTGTGGCCTGTGGAGAGGAGCCCAGGCAGGAGGAGTTTGAAGGGCTGCAGCCTGCAGGAAGGGTCCACGCAGGAACAAGGGAAAAGAGTGATGAGGAAGGAGTGGTAGAGAGGAATTGTTACAGACTGACTGCAGATCTATTCCCTATCCTCCTATGCTGCTTGGGGGCAGGAGGTAGAAGAGTTGTGAATGAAGGAGTGAAGTTGAGCGTGGGAAGAAAAGGAGAGTGAGGGGAAGGTGTTTTAGGTTCTTTGTCTTTTGTTTCTCACTATCCTATTTGTTTTTAATTTCCAATAAATTAATTTTCCCCAGATTGAGTCTGTTTTGCTCATGATGGTAATTGATGAGTGATTTCTCTGTCTTTTTCTCAACCCACGAGCTTTTCCATCTTTTTTTCTCCCCCTGTCCTGTGGAGAATGAATGAGAGAGCAGCTACGCGGGCATTTGGCAGCCAGCCCAAGTCAACCCACCACACCGTGGAAGCCTCTGGTAGCCTGTTTCAGGTCACACAGGAGATTATAGTCTGATCGGCTCTGCTGCCAGTTGTTTGCTATAACCCCATCATGAGAACAACAAATTGTGCTAGAGCCACAAACTGCTCACCCTTGATCTGCATGGGGGAATTCATCGTCTTAATTGTTCTCTAACAATTGCAGAGGCTTGCACTCTTTCAAGGGGAATAAAATGAAATAAAGGACAAGGTTACAGTCATCTTTTCACTTTAGGTTGCATAAAATAAAATGTGTTAGGCTTTAAAAAAAAAAAAAAGGAGCTAAGAGAAAGAGAAGGTGAGACTTGCTATCTGTCTCGCCAAACACAATACAAAATAGTCAAGCTTTCAGAAGCAAACCGAAAATGCATTCTATTCTAAAGCTTCATTTATTCTTCCAAGAAAAGGAGGTGGTCCCATGGTTCTGACTGAAACACTGTAACAGATCCTCATTATTCTGTTCGTTAGAAACTGCCTTCTACATTTCTACCGAAACTGTCCGGAAATAGGTTTATATCGTTTGCAAGATCCATCCGTCTTGTAACTATAGTGAAACATGCCACAGATGCAGGAACTTGGTATACAGACGCTTGGGAAACACTTATCAATTAAAGTATTGAAATGAGAAGAAATGAGGGCCAAATCCCTTAGTGGCTATAAATGCTGTAATTCTTCTGAAGATAGGAAAGCAAGCAGAGCTCTTCTGATTTATGGTAACTGAGGATCTTGCCCTTGTACTAGTAGGAGTGTGCTTAAAAATATAAGCAATGGATCTGATTTATGACTTTTTATGCACCAGCACGAATTCCAACCAACATATAAATCAGGAGCTATTCAGTGCGGGTAAGTTATTCTTGATTCATGCACTGATACTTTGCAGGTGTAAAGGCAGTGTAAGTGAGAAGAAAACCAGGCTCGGTGTCTGACAAAACTTTAGATTTGATTGCTTTGTATCAGTAATCTTTGACTTTGAGTATATGGACGACTTATGAACCGTGGACTATTTCTGAAGGGTCTGTGAAACAGAGCTATGAAGAAAGGCCAGCTGGCTGTTAGAAGACGAGACAGACATATACTTCCACCAGAAAATGTCTAGAGTCCAGAAAAATACTGGTTGCGCCTTGTTTTTGCAAGAGTAGTTTAGAGCTCCATCCTGATTTTCTGAAGTCAAAGAAAGCTTCGCTAACGACTTCAGCAGCAGCAGGATGTGCTTCTACTTACCACGTTGCTGTAGCCTAGTTACTGAGCCACGTAGCTGTTGCTGCCTTAGCTGTTTGAATGGTCCTTTTGCTAGCAAAGTGATTTAAATATGTCTGCTGAACCTGTAAAAAGGGCAGCATAGTATTGAAAGGTCCATGAATTTCCCTCTGGCTTGGGCATCATACAAATAGCTGGCACAGCCTCTTTAGTATCATCCCCCCAGTACCTGAGAGAGAGCTTGGTGGTGCCTGAGGAGGCAATGGCAGAACTGGCTTGTGCGCGTTTGTGTCAAATACACTTATTGTCTGCCCGTGTTTATGATGGGGCAGATCTTACAGCCAGAACCGGTTTATCTGAGCTCTTGGCCTCCGAGAAATGGACCCTCCTGGTTTGCGGTTTCTAGGGAGCCAAACTTGCATGGGTGCCACTGCAAGTGTATCAGCCAAGTGACTCAAGTAATGATGACACTTAGCCATGTATCAGATGAAGAAAAGGTGGTTTTCCACCTGAATGGTGGAGAAAGAATCCTTGGAGGGTAATTTATTTTAATGGATGGCTACAGAGCTAGGACATCTGCCAGGGGTTACTGCCGTAGGTGGGCTATGCTAGTAAATTAAGTGTGCTTGTGACTGTTTCTTGGCATGGAGGCGAACTGGCGTGGAACAGTCCATGTCCAGACTGTTAAACACTTTCCACCCTTTGAAACAGGATGGCTGCATGCAAACTGCCCATTTGGGGAATGGTTTCTGACCAAGCTAACTCCCAAAATGTGCCCAAGAAGCTGCTTGACCCAAGCTTGAGTCAAAACCCAATCAGAGATTATTCTAACAATTTCAGTGTACAGAGAATCAAGATGCAGTGCCCACAGACAGTACCCAGCAACTGCTTAATTTGCTGCGTGTTAAGCAGTGGGGATGGTCTAGTCAGATCTTCTTAAATTTTGTTTGATAAAGTGGAGATAAGATTGCTTAAGTTATCAGAAAGGTGTTTTTTCTTCCGTTATTTTCTTCTCTCCCCCCCCCCCCCCCTTTTTTTTTTCTTCTCACTCTCCCTACTAATCCAAAGCACTGAGCTAGGTAATGAAAATTTGAAGTGTTTGAACTATGGTGGTTTTGTTTGTTTATTCATTTTGGACTCTTTTTTGGGGGGGTTGGTGGTTGTTAGGGAGGTGGGGGGGGGACAGACAGGAGGGCTTTTCTACCTGTGCAAAATGCTGCACAGTGCTGCATTTTTTTTTTTCTGGAGGACTAGTAAATCTTGCTCTTGTCCTGCTGTTTTTCACTTGGCCGTGCAATGTCTCCCTTATTTTTACTTCTCATGTCGATTTACAGAGAATTGACTGAGCCTCCTTATATGGCTCTTGTCATTTGTACAAAGCATGCTGGATTTTCAGAAGGCTACAGAACTCATAGAATTCCCTGTGCTAACATTTGCTTTCTGTACTGCGGCAGCTGAATGGCAGAAGCAAGGTGCAATTGATTGGCACATATCAGAGAGAGGAGAAAATATATCACACTCTCTGCCACTCAGTTTGGGGAGAAACCAAATGTCTAATTTGGAATTATGTTTGTAATAGAGGAAATGGGGCCTCTTAAAGTATTTCCTTTGAAGCGTCTGAGTGGGTTAACTACATAACTATCAATGCAATTACCCTGTGATCCGGTGCATAAGACCGCCAATATTTGAAAGTATTTTTGTGACTAATAATGGGGTGATAGCACCATCACCTGGATCACCCTTATTTTCTTAGCACTCAAAACACATTCCACGTGGGCAAAGACAAATGCCTCATCGTACCTGAATAAGCCCCAGAGCGGCTTATCTCCCAGAGCTTGGAGTGGTAGAACGTCGTCGGCTCTCGGCGTCCTACCGGGAGCTCGCGTAATGGCGTTTGCGCTCGCAAGCGCTGTTCAAGCCGCATGGTTGCACAGAGCAGATGCAGACCGTTTGACATTGCCTGGCAGGTCACCAGTGAGCCACGCTTACGGAACTGCTGCACATGCCGTGCAATACTATTTCTGTCTGATATTTTCCCAGTTAGCTCTTCTGTTTATACTTACAGTATAGTTTGCCTCAGATTTCCTGGTGCAGAAAATTAATAATAGCTCTTCATAAAACAGAGTAATTAGTGTAATGAGCTGGTGTCTGGTACATGCATTTTTCTCCTGCAAAAGCCTAAAAGTCTAAATAAATATCTAAGCAACTGTACTGATTAATAAAATAGTAGGCTTTCTTAACTAAAAGGTTGTGGTCTTAAAAACTTTTAGAGGGCTTTAATGTACATAGCCTTCAAGATAATGGCCAAAAACATTTCCAGAGATAATTCCGTGTTATTTGGTAAAGGAGTTAGTCTATCACTCTGATAAAGAAGTTAGTCTACCACTCTAGTCTCCTACTCTAAACTATATATCTGAAAGTGTTGACATAGGAGATAGTATTCAGCAAAATCACAGAAGTTGTGAACTCCTCTCATCTGGTCACTGCTAGTCAGCAAGAATTATCTCAGTCGATATTTTTGTCAGCAAATTAGATCTCATGTCAAGAAACGAGTTTTTCTCTCTTGTTGCTGTTGCCAGCCACACTGCTTCTTTTTGTGTCCTGCATTCTGGTGTATTCTCATAATCCTGTTTTTAAGCCCAGGGGAGACCGTGACCAGAGCGAAAACTGCAGAAGACCTCAGTGCCTTGCACCCCTCCTCTGAAGGCACCACATTTACCCCAGGACCGCATTCTACACAAGACAGAGCCATCGTTGTGTGGCAGCAGGCGGCACTCAATTATATTAGCTGCTGGTTTGTACTGAAGTCCAAGTGTTCACAGTCTTAGGACTTTAAATCAAAATCCTTCTATTGCTCAGGGGACAAGCCCCGTGTAACCTGCAGGTGGCATCATGGGGTTCAGGGGTGCCTTTCAATGTAGCAAGTTGCAGCAGCCAAGAAACCCTTATGCTGTTTAGGGTCTGGGGCACGTTTCCCTCACTACTTGGAGAGAAGTTGGCTGTCACAGATATACCATGTTTGCCGTATCCTGTAGACAAGAACAAAATCAATCTAGTTCTACTGATGGAGAGAGGATGGAAGAGGAAGCTATGGCCTTTCTCACCCAACGCTCGTTCCTCCTGCTTTTATGTGAGCTAACAGGGTCTTTATTTTCTTCCCTTCTGTGAAGTCTGTTGGAATTTGAGAGAGATGCCTTCTTTGGACCACTATCTCACTTCTGTTCTGAAGTCACTACAAGATCACTGTTTCCAATTATAACACATTACCAGTTTTGATATACATCTTACCCTTTGGGAACTCATTTGAAATTACTATACACTTACCACAGAAAGCTCATTTTCTGGAGCAGTAAGATTTATAGTTTGTTCCAATCAAGTATGAATTTGCTGTTAATTCCAATGTGGACATTCCTCTTGCAAGTAATTTTTAATTATTATCATGCAAGGCTTCCTCCATCATGGTTCATGTCACTTTTCCTTCTCTCCTTGCCATGTAGATTTAGATTTAGGGTCAGATTCATTGTAGGAGTAAGCTGTGACAGCTCTATTGCTTTCACAAAGCTGTATCCAGCTGTGAATTTGAATGCTTTCTTTTGTCAGAATGGCTTGAAGTTGAAATGAAATGTGCAAGGCGTCTATGATTGTATGCTTTCGCTGTAAAGAGCAGCATAAGAAAAAATTTGGCTCTCATAGAACTGCATCAAAGCTGTAAAGAACAAAAAGCCATATTTTGCCATTTTGCTTTTTGTAAACAAAGTTTCTTCTGAAGGCAGTTACATTTTGTTTAACAGCAGATCATAAAGTTTGGAAAACACATAAATGCCTATGAACTTGCCCCGTGTTCAATTTGTGTACAAAACCTCCTTTGATTTAAGTAGTAGGTAATTAAATGCTCCTAGCTGTGGGTGAATTTGGCTCATTATGAATCCAAAAGAAACTTCAGGCTAAATCTTTTGGTCCTTGTTTAGTTCTTATTCAGGTGTAATGAGAGCCAGAGGTGTCTTAAGTAGTATAAGGCATCCCCGTACACTATATTGCACTGTCAGGTACTTCCACTCTCCATCGCTGGTTGGTTGTTCAGTGGGAAAGGGACTGGTACGTGCTAAAACACTTACCAACCATAGACTCCATATACAGGCAATGAATGTTGGCCCCACTACTACATAGTATCTCTACCTAAAGCTCAGTAACTGAATAAAGTCTCTAAATTTTACAGGGCAGAGAGATCCTCTCTCTAGTTTGAAGTGAGAGGGCTGCAGTCCTGGAACACACCTATACACTGTAACTTCATTTATTGTTTTCTAACTTTTAAAACTTAAATGTATATTCCAACTGTTGCGGTTTAGCCCCAGCCAGCAACTAAGCACCACATAGCCTCTCACTCATCCATCCACACACACCCCCACCTCAAGATGGGATGGGGGAGAGAATTGGAAAAAAACCTCATGGGTTGAGAAAAAAACCTGTTTAATAGGACAGCAGAGGACATTATAAGATTACTGACAAATATGCAAGGACAAATAATGCACAATGCAACAATTACTCACTACCCCACGATCGATAGTCCGTTCCTGAGCAGCGATTCTTGCCCCCTGGCCAACTCCGGTTTTGTATATTGAGCGTGGTGTCATATGGTAGGGAACACCCCTTTGGCCAGCCCGGGTCAGCTGTCCTGGCTGTGCCCCTCCTCGCTGGCAGAGCACGGGAAGCTGAAAAGTCCATGACTTAGCATGAGCACTACAACTACCTAGCAACAACTAAACCACCAATGTATTACCAACATTATTCTCATACTAAATCCAGAGTGCAGCACTACACCAGCTACTAGGAAGAAAATACCTCTATCCCAGATAAAACCAGGGAAAGAACTTACTATTTTGGCTGTAGTAGCAGAAAGAGAAACTCTGGAATCTTTTGTTTAAGTACTTAAAATTGTGTTTGGTTATTTATTGCTTTCAAGTCCGTGGGCAAACTGCTGTGGTTTTGGCCAGGACAGGGCTAGTTTTGTCTCCAGCAGCTATTATGTTTTGGATTTAGTATGTGAAGAAAGGTGATAGTGCGTTCATATTGTTGGTTGCTGCTGAACGATCCAGGACATCTTGCAGTTTCCCAAACTTTGCTGATGTGCAGGTGCAAAAACCTGGGAGGGGCACAGCCAGAATTGTTGATCTAAACTGGCCAAAGAGAGTATTCCATACAATAAACGTCATGCCCGGTATAAGTGAGGGTTGGCCAGTGGGCCACTTCCCTTCTTGTTCCCTTCTTTTCCCTTTTTTTGTATGTTTGGGTTCGTTCATTTGGTCGGCTGTTTGTTCCCTCACTCCATATATATAATTATTATTGTCATTATTAATATATTTTTATCCTTTTCTTTGCTGTCCTAGTGAACTGTTTTTGTCTCAACCCATGAATACCTATGAGTTTTTCTTTATCTCCAGTTCTCCTCCCCACCCCACTGGGGAGGGGGGGAGTGAGTGAGCAGCTGTGTGGTATTGGGTTACCATCTGGGGTTAAGCCATGACACAAACTATAACTGATTTACTTATATATTTCTAGAAATTAACTCATCTGTATTGAATTCTCAGACAAATATGTGATTTTGCCAGACTTAGAAGTGCCTGATGACTGCCTAATATATTTTAGTTAGGCCTGTGAGCTCTGTCCCAGATCCCACATTATTCTCCTGGGACATGGGGCAGACCTTGCTTCAAAAGACAGCTGGAAAAGATGATGAGCTGAAAAAAGCATTTCAGATGCTTGATGTTGGTCAGACCGCGACAGTCACAAAGGGTGAATTCAGGAGAGTGATTGGAACTGTTCTCTTCCATCTAACAGAAGCTGAATTTGATGTTGTGCTGGCAGAGGTATGCTATGTCATTGCTGTTTATAATCATTTAGAGGCTGTTCCTATTTATGTCAAGAGCAAAATTTCCATGGGAGCAAGTTCCAGACCAATATTATCAAAAACATGATAGATGTGGTCAAAACCTTCAGTTCAAGTGAAAGTCATAGAAAACTTGCAAACGTAATGTGAGCTAAATTTGACGATGTGTATGTTTATATGAGGATTTTGTCTGTGTTTCTCACTATTTGAAAGAGTTGCAATTTACTAGCAGATTTCTGATTTTAAAAAAAAAAAAAATCACAGCTTAAATTCATATACATGCAGTGTTATGAATGTGCATAGATTAGGTTGTGAACTCTGAGTCAGAGACCAGCTGGTTTTTGTCTGCACGGGGAGTTTCTTTGCTCACTTTTAGTATTTGCCACCTTATAAACCATCATCAGATTGGACCTGAAGGAACATTGGGTGTTTACATGTTATCATGACTGATGCTTATCAAAAATAGGGGAAGATTTTGATGCACAATCTGCACCAGCATTATTGTACACTTCAATTTCTGTCCTGAAAGTGTAGGTGACTAGGTTTTATAGATATATCTTTTCTAATGTATTTAACTTCTGTTTGTTTGTTTAATTTGTGTGAACTGATCTATTATATTTGCATTTTAAACTATCAGTCTGTAATGGGTTAAGTCCATTTCAGCTAAGATTGATGTTAAATTATTTGCTAACACTAAATTGTCATTAGGGGGACACATATACACCTGAAACACATAAATTTGTCTTTTGGAACAAGAGAATGATGCATCGGTGAGGTTGATGAGAATGAATATACTTTCATATATACATGTGAAAGATCATAGAGCTAAAGAGTTGAGATATCTTTATCTTACATGATGGAAAGACTTGTGCGTTGTAACTTTTGGGAGGGATTCACCAGATATTAAATTAATGCTCTGCTTAATTCTAGACAAGTTGCTGAGTAGTAACAACACATAATACATAAAACAAAATTATAAGATAAATTTATTTTTGTGGTTTAAGAAAAGAATGAGTAATGTAAATGAAGCATTTAAAATCTGATATCACTGTAGGACTTATCCATGTATATTGAAATACAGATCCCAAATATTAGCAAAGTTACTGTGCCATATCTTGACTTCCTGTCAAAGTTCACTAAAATTGCCAGAAGTGCCACTATGCTCAAAAAGTAAGTCTTCCATATTATGAAGTAAAATTGCTCCTAAATTGTAGTCATGAATTACTTGTGAGTTCTCTAGAATCTAGCTGCTAATGTGAGCTTCTAGTGACATAGAGATATGATACGCTTTTTTTCTAAAATCACTTTTTCCGTATATATAATTAGTGTAGTTGCCATAGGAATGTTACCTGATTGCCAAAGGGAAGGGAATGGTCTGCTAAGCCACTGATCCACAAGAAAAAAATGAACCTTTAAGACTAATCAGTCTGTTTTCTGAATTAACAATGAAAGTTGTTGTGTATGAGAGGAATCATAACTGATTCAGTTTTAAAAGGGATTTGAAAGCAGGCCACTCAGTTTGAGGTGTCTTTAAGTGAAACATAGAGGACCCAGTAATGGGCAAGTTACCATGTTTCAGGATTCAGTTCTTTAGGAGTAAATGACTTGCACCGGTCTTCATTTCCAGTGCAATAACTTTTCAATAATAAGGTTGAGAAGAAACCAGCTCTGTGTGAACTGGGATTACATTTGGATTCTTACCTTCAATGAAGTAAAATGGAAAGCGGAGCCATGGTCTACGTAAAAATAAAAACCCCACCCCAAATTCATGTTCTCACAGTAGCTTTCTTAGTGGAGCACTAAATAATTTTCACACCACACCCTCCCCTGCCCAGTGAAATATAAAGGGTGAAATTCTGCAAGGGGATCTGCAGGGAAATTCCTTTTCCTTCAGTTTGTCCTGTGGGTTTGTATGGTCTGGCCTTCAATAAAGAGTTGCCTCAAAAAATATTCTGTAAATTCCAGTCCAACTTTGTTCCCAGCAAGTGCTAAGCTAAGAAAACTCTCAGACAAAGAGAGAATGAGGGAGTGTAATGCTGAGGATACAAAAATGGGATTAGGACTTTGAAAAGAAGCAGGAGGAAGAGGAGGAGCAGCAAAAGAAAAGAAGAAAAAGGGAGGGACCTAAGCCACTTTCTCCCAGAGAGACTGGGGAGCTTAAAAAATTCTAATTAATTAGTGAAAACTAATTAAATAACAAATGAGGGATCTTTCCTGGAATAAAAGGTTAATCTTTTCTTTATTACATGCAATATAATAAAATGGTAAAGCTTTTTGTACATTTGGGGTTGGATTTTCTTCCAGCGTTCAAGGAGAATATACAAGACGTTATTCCTGATTTCCTTTTAAACTCACTAAAATGTGGAAAGCGAGGACCATGCTTAGAGGGGCTTGTCTTCTGGGCAGCCTGTTCGGTAGAGAACTGCCGTGGGGCGGCCTGCAAGGTTCGGCAGCGCAAATACCGGCAGGCTGGTTAGAGCTGGAGGCCCAGCCCGCTGTCGTCCCACTACCGGGGGTTTCGCCTGGAGGCTTTCCCAGAGCTACTTACTTCTCTCCCTATTGACAGCTCGAGCAGTTCCACGAAATTCAGAGGCTGAAATGATGGCAGACCTCAGCTTCCAGGGCTTCTGCCCACAAATACAGAGAGGAATAAAATTGCACAAGGCTTTTCAGAAGCCGTTAGTTAGCCTGAAGCCAGAGAAGGATGGGCAGAGAGGGTGGAATTCGGGACCTGCAGAACCCACTAGTGAAGGTAAACTTGGCTGGTATGCAACTCTAAAAATGACCTGCTCTGCTGCTTTATGCAAGTCCATAGGATGGGGAAACAAAAGTAAAAGCAAGGCAATGTAGTTTAAATTTTTAAATGAATTTTAAAAGTTCCTAGTGACAAGTGGATCTCAGATTTGAGCTAGGGGAAGAGGAGACATGCTGCTTGTTCTCTGAAGAACACTTGATGGGAGCAGAGGAGAGGGGAGAGTGGGCATTATAACTTTCTTGACCCTGGGACTCCCGAGTACTCTGTCACATCCCAAGGGCTAGATCAAGCTGCTAATACCCCTTTGTCCCCGTTATGGCAGCCAAGAAAAATCCTTCAGGAAAAGATATTTAACAGTCATCACACTTGTGGTAGAAGAGCAGCTGCCATATCTCTCTTCTGCTCAGGGATCCAGATTTGTGGCGATTTTCTCCAAGAGCAGTGCAGAGCTGTGGAGAACAACCACAACAGAGGCAGGATCAAGCCACTTTCTTGTAGTTGTTCACATGCTGAAAGAAAACTCACCCACAGATGTCCCTACAGTGGTCTTCAGCGGTACTGTGATGCACTTGTGGTTTATGTTCATTGATGCACTTGTGTTTTATGTTCATCTAATCTTTTTTATTATGTTTGTTTTCAGGTTGAACAGCCACAGTTGCCAAACAATGACATTAAGTCAGAGTGTCAACCAGGGTAATAACAGAAACCACATGCTGGGGTAGTAATTCACTTCAGATAAGTAGATGTTGCTCTTGATGTACCGATATCAATTTAGTAACATGTTTAAAAGGATGTTGCCCTGTTGTTGTCACGAGGATCTGATCATACTTGCATGCTTAGGGTTTTGTTGTTGTTTTGGGGGGTTTTATTGTGCTAAAGGAGTGTCAACCAGGGTAATAACAGAAACCACATGCTGGGGTAGTAATTCACTTCAGATAAGTAGATGTTGCTCTTGATGTACCGATATCAATTTAGTAACATGTTTAAAAGGATGTTGCCCTGTTGTTGTCACGAGGATCTGATCATACTTGCATGCTTAGGGTTTTGTTGTTGTTTTGGGGGGTTTTATTGTGCTAAAGTACTAAGTAGTGTTTTAAAAGCTTCTCTAATCCACACTGTGAATCCCTTTTTACCATCAAAAACCTAAGCACTCTTCTCTTTCAGGCAGTCTTGCAACAAATCTCTGGTGTAGGACTGCCATAGTCCCACTGTGGTTTTATTTCTTAGTCACTAGAGGCTTGTGGCTTGAGTAACAATGCCTGACTTATTTAAGAAACTAGATTCTCCATGGCATTACAATTCCTGTAACTGTTTAGCCCTTTGCAAGACTGGTGTAAAACATTGTCATGTCAAAAGAACAGCAGTTTAGGCATTTTGTATTTTTTACTTAGAAGTATCTAGTCACCTGAGAGCTCAGTTTACTTAAATTTCAACACAAATTTGAACAGCACAAACCCACTTTTTTAAATCGAGGAAGGAAGTGGTAGTGTGACTATGGGAAAGCTAGATTTTTATTATTTTTGCAGAAACTGAGCCATGAAAATCTGTTTATCAACATAACGATATTTTATTATATTTGGGCATTTGCAAGTTAACCTAATGTCACATATCATGCCTAATAATATTTGCTATTTACAAGGACACAGAAGGTATTCCATGCCTTCTAGAGCACTGTATGACAGTCTGTTGGCTCTACCCTGTTCATAGAAGAAATACATTAAACATAACCTGATGTAAATTCCAAGGAAAATCCAACCTCCTGCTGTGCTTGGCATGGGCTTGGCCTGTAATTTGGGAGGGGGAAATAAAATCTTTCTGATTTCACAGCTGTTATTGCACCTCAGGGCTGCAGTAGTATTTGCAACCCATTTGCTTCCCTTCCACTGAGTAGGACATCTGAATATATCCTCACTCTAGTCTGAATAAAATATTAACATATCGCAAGGCTGTTAGGACAGATTGTATCCAAGACAATCTTTTCTCGCTATAGAAAAGCCTATCAATCATAACTTGGTATAGTTGTTATTAATGTCATAGCTTTTATTCATTTGGCTATATGCAGCTAGCTGTAGAGTAACGTTTACATTTTCATGTTAAGCATTTCCTATCACAAAAGAAACTGCTGAAACATCTTCTTATTATAGAATTTATGAATTGAAAATATCCTCCAAAGTCCTAATTAGAGGTATATTTAATTTACAAGGTTCTATGCTATTTTTTTTAAAAGCATTGTGGAATAGAGCTGTTACATGTATTTTAGTACATTAACAGACACATCATTAACTTATGGCAAGGTTACTGCTATATATAAATCCCAGGAACAATTCAGTTCAAAAAGTACTGCAAGATATGTAAATGCATGATGTACACAGATAATTATTCAGATACGCTTAAGAGTTCGTACACTCTTTTAAATATTCATCTGTAATGTATCACAGTGGTTATTCCCAAGTCAAATCTTATTCTGCTTCTGTTTGGATGCACGTCATCAGTCAAGGATACATTTATATTCGTAACTCTGCATGGGTTTTGAATTTGCATGTGCATGTTAAACAAAAAAACCCCTCAAAACCAACAAACCAAACCCCGAAGAAAAGGTTCCTAATGTCCTCAGTAAAATATGGAGTAGTTAATTTTCTCCTTGTATAGGCAGAAAGTCACATTTGGACTGCCTACCACATATACCTGTATTTAGATATCATAACTAGCCTAATGGCCAACATCAAGAAAAGCAGCAGGTGGTTCAGAGCATCTTCTAGTCAGTGAAAAGACGTAGGGGAACCAAGACCTGATAGGTGGCCTTGTACTTCTCATCACTGTTCTGCACTTAGAAACTCTAGCCATGCTGACAGTTCACTTAATCAAATGATCCAGGGCTGGCCTTGCCTGTTTTTATGACACCAAAGTTAATTATTGTATTTGTTGGAAGTAAGCCTGATTGCCTTTGTAGTCATTCTTACTTGCTCAGTAAAGCATAGATAAACTAGGAAAAGATTCTGAATATTTCAAATGCCATGGCAAAATTCTAAATTTAGTTTTGACTATAGAAGTCCTTCCATCATTTCTAGTCAAATACACTAAAAAGTTTTTCCTGAAGTTCACTGTCTTGGGGAAAAAGCAGGTTTAAAGAAAAGAAAAAAAAAAAAAAGTCTGATCAAGAAAAATAATAACAAATTGTAGGAAAGTGGCCGCAATGTGTAGGATCCACAGTGCTGCCTCCTAAGAAAAGGAATAGCCTGGGAAGGAGGGCCAAATGCTGAACAGATGTGTGTCTGCGAATATAAATGATGGTGCATGAAAGAGCTCTTTTCTACCAACTCAGTGAGTGTCCAAGGTAGTAAGGCAGCAATGTAGTTGGAATACTTGTGCATTTATGTACTGTGAGCATAACAAGAACCAGAACTTTCATACCCTACCAGAAGCCCAGTCTCTTCTCTTCCATGCTGCTGGCCAGCTGATGCCCTGGCTGCATGCTGCTGCCCCGGCGCTGCAGAGACCTGATCAATAAAGGTCAGCTTGTCTTTTAAGCACCCAAATATGCCTTCTCGCTCTTTATAGAGTGTAATTTCACTGACTTGGCTGCTAGAACTCCAAAAATAGGGAAAGCATTTGTTCCCCAGTAATACTTGCAAAAGGACATGGCACCACAGAGAGGAGCCTCAACTTCAATGACACAGTGTTCCTGAATGTTAAAAAAAAAAAAAAAAACAAAAACAAAAACAAAAAAACCCCAACTTTGTTCAAGAAGAACTTGCAACCTGAAACCGTGGGTTTTTTTAATGACAGTAACAGGACTCTTCTGAACTGAATCAGCCCCTGCAAATAATAATCACCTTAAGAAAGGAATCCAGCAAGTATGGAAAAGAAGTAACTAAAACTCAGTCTGCTGGAGTGCAAAGATGGCTCTGTATTGCATGTGCACATCCATTTTATATGGAGATCTTTCACTCAGCTGGCTGGTGGGAGTGGTGATATTATATCAGCTAAGTTCAGACCCCAACTGTTTCTTTTTAAAGATTACTGAAGTACTGGGATGGATTTGCATTTACAACAAGGCTGTTCATGTAAAGCAGAATGTAAAGAGGACTGAAAATTGCTTTGTTTTTTGTACTCATTGCACAAATTTTCAGGTCTCTCAAAACTGGTAATGGGTTGTAAAGGGCTATCAATATGAACAAGCATCAGGCCCATATATTTTCCTCACTCCCTCTACTCTTATCTCCCCTCCCCCATTAATTTTTAATTTTATGTTTATGAGGATCTGAAAATAGTCTAATTCTTTTCTATCTGGTTTGGGCCTATCTTTACCAGCTGGTAAATAGGAAATGTTCACTGTAGGAAGCCAATACTCTGCAGAGTGTAAACAGATGGAATCAATATAAAGTGACAAGTTAGACTGTGCTACTGAGAATACGGAGCCAAAACTAAGAGCATAACAGTCACGATAGTTATTTTGTTCCAATTCATTTGGTACTGAATAGCACTTCATATATGCACAGCTGTGTCCTTCCGTTTTTTACTTTCTTTCTTCTGGTTTGATGATGACAATTTCAAAGAAAAACTTTAATTAAAGATTTTACACAAAATGGCCCAAAGTAGAATATAGGGAAAATGAGCACTGATGTGCTTATAGCAAGAGAAGACTGTTTTTCAGGCATTCATTTTCTTTCTTTCTTTTTCAACAGAACAAACAAAATCTGTGCGTAACATGCTAGATTGATAGATCTTTGCATATTGAAATGTTCCATTTGGTGGTGAGGTATATAACCATACCTCTAAAAGATTCCCCATCCTCCCCTTTCTTCCCCCAGTGCCTGTCACAGCAGAGTGCGTGAAGGGCAGGAAATGTGTTTGTCTCCGCATGGGTGTGCTGGCTGAAGGGAAGGGGACAGTCAGAGAGAGAGACAGACTCTGTCGGGCTGTCCTGAGACAGACTGGAAGCTGAGTACCTGAGGGTCTTCCTCTCCCTGCCCTGGCCAGCCTTCCTCATGTACACCTCTCCCACTCTCCGGAAGGGTGTTCTGGAGACCGTGGGTCTGATGCACGGTCCCTTCAGGGGTGGTTAGCGGGGTGGTAAGCTTCCAAGCTGGCCTGTGTTGCAGGGTTTGCCTTGAAAGCACATCTGAGCTCTAGTCCTTTTGCCAGAGAGAGTGCCAGGTGTTATAGTATGGGGTTTTTCTTTACTAATTTATGCATTTTTGACACATTTTCACAAAAATGGAAGAAGGCAGCATGTTTTACCACTCTGTCCCAAACTTATTCCTTGCAGCGTATTTCTTAATGCTGCCATTAAAATTTTGCTATTTTTGCTTTCTTGGCAAATAATAACCCCAGATTTCCCATATGTTGTTTATTAGGGTGACTGTACGGCTCTAATGAGGGGCAGCAACCACAAGTTTGAACACAGATTTTGCTTCTGATCCTCATGTCAAGGGCAAGCAGCTTTTGTTTCCTGCAGAAGAAACCCTGGGTCTGCCTCAGTCTCCTCTGTGCATGTCCTGGTAGATAGGCAAGCTGTCATGGTGCGTCTGCGCGGAACTTGTCTGCCTCCCCATCCAGCCAGCTACGTTCTCTGCAAAGCACAGTTCTTCCCCTAACTATAATGCTAGGGGCCTGTTAGTCTCTGGGATTCCCTAAAGCCTCTTTCAGACTCATTCAACATCAGAAAGAAGGTGTCCTGGTTTCAGCCAGGACAGAGCTAGTTTTGCCTCCAGCAGCTCCTGTGTTTTGGATTTAGTATGTGAAACATGGTGACAGTGCGCTGCTGCTGTTTGTTGCTGCTGAAGGATCAAGGACATTTTGCAGTTTCCCAAGTTTTGCTGATGTGCAGGTGCAAAAAGATGTCATGTCCGGTATAAGTCCAGGGTCAGCCATTAGCCCCTTTCTGGTTCCTTTTTGTTCAGTTCATCTTCCGTACATGTTCTCTTATTGTTCCCTTATTTTTGTGGGGCTTTTTTAATTTTGTTTTGGGGTGGGTTTTTTATGTTTTTTTTTGAGCAGGGGGGAGTTGGTTTTTTTTTTTTTTTTTTTTTTTGCGGGGGGTGTGTGTATGTGGTGTTTCTTTTGGTTTTGTTTTGGGTTTTGTGTGTGTGTGGTGGTTTTGTTGTTCCTTCCCGCCCCCCCCC
>KL287792.1:0-17307 GCA_000699545.1 Podiceps cristatus | reverse complement strand
CTGCTGGGGGCTGGGCTAAGAATCATGAATGCAATTTTTTTCCTAAAAGCTTTGCTCTACCTCATGAAATTACTAGCTCTAGATTAAAGAATGTATTTTGCATTTATAATAATGGATTAAACTATTTCTCATTTTTTCCAAAGCTGGAAGGTTGAAGAACTACATCTCTCCTGTAGTAATCCAGATTCTTGTTAAAGTTTCAAGTTCATTTCTGAACAGCCAGCAGTACTGTGATGAAACGTTCCTTATGCTTTGTGAAAAACAAACCTGACCACCATTTCAATTAGAACAGTTTCAAGTTTCTAGTCATCGCTCTGTAGTTAAATTCCCATAAAATGCTTTACTTAGTTAAACGAACTCCTATAAGGATTTTTTAAGCAAAACCACTTACCAGATTACTTCTTTCCCATCATTTTAACACTTTATTTTTCTTTAACTCTTGCTTTTTGTCCTTGCTTAAGGACCTCCACTTAAGAAGTGTGTGAAAAGAAATAGTTTCTCTTGGAAATAATTGTCCCCAGCAAACAAGAAACCACAGAAAATCAGGGAAAAAAAGCATGCATACTGTGGGATAAGACATTTGCAGAAGGTTTTGCATAGATATTTAACTAGAATAAAGATCTCTTTAAGAGTTATAATGAGCAAAATTCACTTATAACAACCATCTCCTTATTCTCTACTATGTGTCTAGTGTTTATCTTGTGTCTGCAAGTACTCGTATCAGAGCTGGAAAACTAGAATTTTACCTTGGGAGCCTGGTGTACTATTCCTTAACCATTCAAAGGTATGATTGTGATGAAAGATATGCCAGGAACTAAGCCTGGATAAAAATGTTTGTAGCAAAAGCAGTAACAACTACCAGAAATTTCTGAATCTTGAAGTATATTAAAAGTAAAATTATTTATACTTCTTTGAACATGTCCACACTTTAGCAGACATAATGTACAGTATAAGTATACAAAGTACAATTTATGAGTAGCTCTTTTTCTGACTTGTTCATTATATTAATAATTTAATGTGCCCATCTAAGAATTACCTAAATCACTAATTCTTTTTCTGACTGCGATCCTACACCTCTTATAGAGAGCTCTAAAGAATGATATGCAAACACATTAGGCTTATTTCCTCTCAGAGGAAGCAAATTACAATAGAGAGAAAAACACCAGTGCTGCAGGATTCTTTTCAAGTGCATACAAATGACACACTTTATAATATGATGATCTTGCATTGTCATAATCTAGCATTTTAGAGCCATTAACATTTACATCTGAAAATCTGGTTTGGAATATTTATTTGTAAGCTACACCTTATTCCCTACATGACACCTTTTCCACCATTTATAGAGACATAGATGAAGATGTCTCTGGAACCAGATACACAGAGCTAGAGTTATGCTGCCAAGTGGGAATCACCTATCTGCTCTATGCATAGGAAAAGATTTTCAGATTTTGTAAGCGTCAAAATCACCCAAGACAGGTGGTCCATGAAAATATGGTCTTTGTAGCTTAGTGCTTTACTCTGCTAAAATTGTTCACTGGAATAACGCTATTGTTCCCCTTTCCTCTTTACCACCTCTCATGTCTCTTCATTGGGAAGAGGAAGGATTGTGCTTCTCCACTCCAACCCATAACCCATACGCACTCCCTCAGGTTCATATTGCATTTCTTGATTTTGCGTGGACAAAGTAATATTCTCTGGCTTTTTCAGAGTTATTCACTCTTGTATACGACCTGATCAGCAAACAGAACAAACCAAACAATTACAGAGTTTGCCTTTTGTCTTCCTTTAGCCACTTGTTTTCCTAACAGCTGTAGATACGTTTCATCCTTGAGATCTCAATAAGAACAGAAGGGGCAAATGGGTTAAAAGTTACTAGAGAGAGTAACAGATAGCTAGACAACAAAATTACGTTAGCCTTGTTCTCTTTTAAGAACAATAAATCTAGAGTTATTTAGTGAGTGCAATAAAATGCTACAAGGCATTGTTAGCACAAAATTTGGATCCATAAATCAAGTAAGTATTGAGATGCTGCTCTGAGAGTCTGTAATCATCAAAAAGGGAGATCTATTCATCACAGGTCTAGAATGTCAGGAAAACAAGAAAAGAAGGATAGAATAATCTATGGCACAACCCCTTCCCTGTGGATCAAAGACATTGTCTATCAGGATGATGCCTGATATGTAGTGTCTAAACTAATTGTATAGGAAAGTCTGAAGGGAGTTGGGATATGTCAGAAGATCAGATCACAGAGGAAAGTACAAGCTCAAAACCTGGCAGATGATTTATTAATTGCTAATTGTTCTTATTTCTACTTTACATAACATTAAGTGTATACTAGAAGCTTCCAAGTGGAAAATCCACACAATACTTAATGCAGTTCAAAAGCAGCATTTTGACTTCATGACTTGCAACTCTGTTGGGAAAGAAGTATGAAATTGGTGTATGTAGAAGTTGATTTACTTTCCCTATATACCTATAGCCTCTACAGAGTTTGAGATCAGTGCATCCTCGAAGTTGGTGAGCATGAGCTAGTAACTTTAAGAATATTCATCTCATATAGTTACTGACAAGTCTTTTCAGCTCTGAAGAAATTAACAGAAGAGGAATAATTTTATCTTCATTATCATCCCAGTAAATTAAAACTAGGTCATACGCATGTCAGTCCAACATCACAGGTGTGACTGAATCCTGGCAGTCAGTATGTCATGATCAATACTCTATCATCTGAAGAATCCTTTTGCAATATTCTCATAGTAACTTGCTGCCACCGATTTCACTAGATTAGACCTGTGTGAAATAATTGCAAGTGGTATGCAGACTGCTTGCTCTGTCTTCTGGATTTGATGTCAGTGACAGCTCCTCACTCTGTCATTCTCGCTAGCTTTCCTCTGATTAAGACATGGAGTGCTTTTTAATGCGGTACACAGGACTAAAACAGGTACATGCTTCCTCTTGCATTGAAACAGTTCCTGACACCCCCTCCATATAAAAAATCGCGAGGCTTTACAGCTGGAGCGATATCCATATAAAGCAAACCTGAGCTTTTTTTTTTTTTTTCAATCTGACTGCATGCAAGCTGAGTGCCTCTGAGCATCAGATTATCTTTGTGCTTCATATTGTAGAAAGGTGTTGCAGAAGCCAGTTGGCTGTGGTCCAGCAATACAACATTATCATATTTATGGTTAGATACCTACAACCGGATAGCGCAGACTGCTGCTGTCACAGCTGTCTCAAGTTGTACCCACTGCTATCACTACTAGTCATAGCAAACTAGGTTTGGCAAACTACAGTATACAATATCAGCAAGCCTGGCAGATCCAATTCACGAATGAGGATCAGCATAGCCTTAACATAAAGAAATGCCAGATGAAAAGGTAACTTGCTCAGAGTGGATGTATTGAATGTATGGGATGAGAGAAGCTGTCAAAGGAAGATGACAAAGAAGAGCCTCACTTCACAAGGAGGATGTCAGAAAGCACACAGAGAGAGTGGGTTCGATTTAAAATGCTCCAGAGATTCTTTTTCTCAAAAAAGATTCAAAAATTTCAGAACTAGGTAGTGTGCAATACCTGGAGCTGCCTACATAGCTCACTGAACTTTCAGAACAGAGAACTGTGTCTGCAGAACAGTCACTGCCTTCATGGGTAAGTTTACCTGGACTGACCATTTGGCACAGTATATACTTGTTTGGTAGATATTTGGATGATAACCATATTATATTTTGCTTTTTAAGCCACAGATAAATAATATCAGAAAGGGAGTAAGCAAAAATGAACCTGAACACCAAATTCAATTTACAACAACAGTAATAGAAACTTAATCATTTACCCAGCTGTGACTCAAAAGCAGGCCACACAGAGTCTCTTTCTCTGCACCCTGAGGAATATCTGGTGGATGATACCATTGTTTCAGCTCAATCACTCTCTCTCACTTGATCTCTTTCTCACCCATCAAAGCTTGTCTTGCCTTCATGTTTGTGATTTTGCTTTTCTGTGCCTGACAGTTGTAATGAAGATATGCCACAGCTAGTGACAGGGCAAGTATTCTAGAAAAATTCTGCCAGAAGAGATGAAATGAAATAGCTAATACCTGACATCAATTTCTAGAAGTGATCACCAGTATGTCATGCTCTGTAACTTATAGAAAAAAAGGTGTTTGTTTAAAGGCCATAATTAATTCATTAAACACTGCCCCCCCCCCCAAACCAACAATAAAAACACTTATAAATGCATGGAAGAAAATAACTCACTGTTAAAGTGTCATTGCAGCATAAGGATCCATAAACATGATATGGGAGAAGACAGTATACGTATGTCTCACTTCCAACACCAACTCTAGCTGAAAAAGTGTTATGGATTTTTTACAAGCTTGAAGTTGTGCTACTTGGTTTAGAATAACAAATGTAGGTTTTTTAAACAAATAATTGCGTTTTCTTACATACTTAAACATTCTTATCACCTCAAGATACTGCAACTCTCTATATATTCTACAATTGAATATGACATTCCTCTTCTCTCCCCACCAAATTTCTGAATTTAGGCCACTTATGTACAAAGCATGTGTATGCTGCCACAGTATACGTGGCAACATACATTAATATATATACCCCTCACATATGCTATGTAATATGTAACATGTATAGCACATAATATTCTCAGTGCACCATTAACATTAGATCAAAAGGGTATACGGAGAATAACATAATGCATTTTCTCCTCAGCTGTGTAATCAATCCTTATTTTGCTATCGCCTCACCTTTAAATATTAGCAGGGGAAGAACCTGTTATTAATACACCTTTATATAAATATATAAACAAAAAGTGCCTTCTGAGAGATTTTCTGATATTATTTGTAGTTAGAAGATTCCCTGAACTAACTCATTGCACATTCTGAATCCAAAAAAATATTTTAGCAGCAGCAGTGTGATCTTTTCACCCATTATTTACAATGCTTTATTATAATGATTAACTCTACAGGCACAGAAAAGTCAAGAAATTTGTATCTTTGGATCTTAGGAATTAGTGCAAAATAATGTGAAAGTTACAATAGCATACTGATCCTGACACAAAACCGGGCAAAGTCAGGTATTGTCTTTCATTGTCTTTGACAGTCTTTGAATTCGATCCACTATGTTTTAAATAAATACACTTGAGATGCAACAGTATAATTTGTATCAGCATAATACTATAATAATTTCAGAAAGTTAATACAATAAACACTATCATTGTTTACATAATCAAGATAGTCCCATCTCATAATCCATTGTAACAATCTGTTGTATCCTTTACATTCACGTTATTACCTACCCTGGGTACACTGAGATGTAATTTAAAATAGAAACAACAGAGTATTGGGGATAAGGAAATGCTGATCAGAACCTTAAGGATTTCTAGAGGTCACAAACATCCTGGCAGTCTGTCAGGATCATAGCTGCTGACTAGAGAACACTCGCCAGTTTCCTTGCAACTCCAGGTACACAATAACACAATTATTAAAATAAACACTTTGAAAAAATTAAGAATTGGTACTAATCTGGAGCTCATTTAGAGGGGAGAATGGGAAAACCTTAAGTTTTTCTAATATCTGTAATGCTTCAAATAAGTGTATTAAAATATTAAAAAATGTAAAATGACTACCCAGGCTAATTTACTAATTTTTATGCAATTCATTAAAGAAATTAGCTTAGTTAGCAATGGTGGTTCAAAAATCAGATATAAAATCTGAGTGTATGAAAAAGCTCCTCCTATTGAAGTGGATGTAAGCATTGTCAAAAACATGTGGGGGGGGGGGGAAGTTTTATGTGACTGAATGGTCATTAAAGAGAACATGAAGCTTGTCACATCTGGATCCCCAGTTAAAATACAGTCACAGCAAGTATAACAGTGGCCAGTCTGTAAGTTTGGAGCCTAAACTATCTGTCACTAGTTTTCTAATTCTTTGAGCATTAAATATTCTGGAAAGAAATGAGTTTTCCAGTTTCTTAATAGTGTCAGCAACCTGTTCTCTTAAGCAGACAGACTTGCTAAAAACAGATGCGTGTTTATTAGCAAATGTTTAACTTATTAACACATTTGGTCTTATGGAAGAAAAATAAAGGTCTTTTAAACACAAGCATGTTAGCTTTATTAACTGACTGAATTTTGTGTGGAATCGTTACTTGGGAGAACTAATTCTGTGACAGACTGACAGAGTAACTGGACCATCATCTGCTAAAGTGGTGAGCCTCTGCTTTCTCTTCTCTGTCACTGTTCTTACAACACAGTTTGACTTAAAGCAATCTCAGTGGTATCTAAGTTCCCTTGCTGTGGGCTTAAAAAAAAAGGAAAATCACGTGGCCAAACTGTGATCCACCAGCAATGCACTCACGTTGGCCAACCTCCATCTCTGACCACCTCTTAGCTGTACAGATTGTGTGGATTTATAGCTTTTAAAGAAGAAATGGGTTCTAATAGATCTATGATCTATACAGACACACGCCATATAATAAAAGTCCTGTAATTGTACCCAGCAGTTCCTATAATCAGAATGTGGGCTGTGAAGCCAAACTGCTGCTATCCTTCTGTACTGAGGGTTGTATTTTAGTGACTTTTTTTTTTCTTTTAAAATTATAAATACTTGTTTATTTTTTTCTTTACTTGCTTTGGTATTATATATTAATATAAACCAGAAGTGTAAAATATGCTTATAATCCCGAGAGTTCTGTTAAACACTACCTGGTGGTAGGAAAAAGGAGAATACTCATGGAAACAGCATATATTGAAGATTTTACTTTCATGTGAATGCAATTAGAGCTTTTCCCTTAAGCTAACAGGATAAGTAACTGTATGAGGCAATCCACACCGAAAGTGGGCAGGAGGGAGAGAGTAGTGTTTGCTTGGTGTTCAATGGTCCATGTGTAATAAGCTGGCAGTTCCATCTAGTTCCTAGCGGACAAATGTCTACATCAGAAATTCCTGTTTCTCCCCTCCCCCAGCTGCACATTTGGAAGTTTCAGCAGCGAAACCAAAGGCTGAATTAAGAAATACAGGGCTACATTTTCAAAGCTATTCTATTTTTCATTCTATAGATAAAGATAAGCACACAAATAAATTCCCATTGCATACATGGCAGTGAGATTGAGGACATCAGTTAATTCCCTGAATATCTGTGCATGACTGATCAACTTACATGCCTTTCGCCAAATTATTCTATGAAATCTATTCTGATATTCCTAAACTCTGATCTTCTCCTAACAGCATTTGCCAACCTGATATAAACACATTAAAACTCTGTCTCTTGAGAATACAATAATGTTTTAGAGTTTTCAGTAGTTAGTCTGATTCCTGGGTGATAGACTTGTAATAAATGATGTACAGGATGGATCATGGCTCTAATTTTTTAAAAGACATTGAAATGATTCCTTAATATGGGTAGTTCTTCTATAGAAAATGTAACATATACATAGCATTACACAGAAAAAGTAGTGATTACGTGGTAGTTTGGTATGGCACAATTAGCATTGGCATTAATTTGGGGTGTCTTATTTTTGGATTTTGCCTGCAAAAATAATGTACTTCAAAAACCATGTTGACATAACCTCTGCAGCAAACCACAGTTACACGTAGCTCCCACATCTCTATATACTACTGTCACCAAACTGTCAGTCTTACTTTGATCCATATTTTAGCTTGATCTTGAGCAGGATGTGCACTGGTTTTTTGTAATGTACCATATACAAAGTATGGAAAAGATTGCCAGGCCCATTCCTTCCCAGCTGCATGGCTTGGGCCAGGCACTTGGTGCAGTTGGCCCGAAGCTCCCTTAAATAGCTTGAGCTGCACCGTCCTTTTTAGGAACTGTAGCGAGCGCCAGGGATTGCAGCCCTCTGACAAGGCAAAAGAACGTGGGATTACTGAAGTTGTTGTAACAGCAACCCCAGGTAGTGCTTTAACTCGCTAGGAGCCAGGGTGGCTGCCACAAAGCACATTGTGACTGAAGAAAATGCAGAATTAGGATGTAAATTGTGGAAATACAAAAGACTTTTCAGCTTTTCCTTTAGTTGTGGACAGTCCTTAATGACAGCGAGCTCTCAATACTACATATACAGTGCTACAGATTTATGACTCAACAAAAGGTAGCAGCATTTTTTTTTTTTTTTTTTTTTTAAATCTTGACATATTGGCAAAACCATAGAATTTTTTAAAAGTTCTTAATGGAAAGGCTCTTTTCATATAAAAAGGTTTTATTCACTACATACGTTCTTCTTTCTTGTGAGACAATGGCTGCTGACTCTCCAATGTGTTCTGCTACAGCTAAAGATTCACAATTCTCTATTCAGTCTGTAAATCTTTTCATGCCTTTTATATTTTTTTTGTCCTCCAATACTCTTTTTTTGTGCCTACATGTGATCCCTGTGTGCAGCTGATATTACTAATCTAACCCAGAATTTATACTTTACGCCCTCAATACTTGCAGGTTCAAAACAACATTTAGCATAGTTGGAATGGGAGACATTAGTAGCATCCAACCTCTTATGCAATACATAGGGTCCCTGCTGTATAAAATGTGTTTTAATTTGTGGGCAATATCTTGCTAACCTAACCAACCCCGTATAATTTCATAAACCCGTATAATTTCATAAACCTTAACTTTACTCCATGCAATCACTGTAACTGTTTAGATGCGTAGTGACTTGTCATTCGCATCCCATGAAGCTTTTATAACAATAGCAACTTCAATTAAACTATGCCACTTGGTTTCATCATACTTCCCCCGAAGTATCTTTGCCAACATTTCTCAGAGTGGCAGTTCTCCTGAGCTTTCCAGAATTCATAGGTCACAGGTAAAACAGCATGTTCTCTGCAAATGTTAATGAGTTTACAAACCGCTGAGTATTATAATGATAAATTTGATCATATATCTCTACTGACTTTACACCGTTTTGGTACTGCAGTATTTTTAGCGCCTATATGCTCTCAAAGGGCCCAATCCAAAGCTCATTGAAGTCAAGGAAAAGAGGTGTATTAAGATCAGCAGCTTTTGATCAAGCCTGAGAAAGTCAGTGCTGTAAAAACATTATCTGTGCACATTCTTATATGCAACTGACATCTCCTTGCACCACTGCGACTTACTGAATCTCATTTTCTTTGCAGCTTTCTGCCTGATCAGGGAATCTATTAAAGTCCAAGCAGTCAAGGCAGCTGTCTTGAGTCAGATAATTTCCAGTTTCCTAAATAAAGGGAACTAATATAATATCTACTTCATGCCCACATCACTATCATAACTCACATAGTATTGTAGAGAGTTTTCAGAGAGGAGGAGGGCAGAATGCAAGCAACAGTGGTTTCTAAAAGCCTGCCCCTGGTCAGTCCCCTGCTTCTGCAATAGGCTCTCTCTCCTGCTTTTACAGATATTTTCACCAACCTTCTTGAGCACAGTTCACTTTACAAAGCAATTGCTATAGCTTTTAAATGCATCCTTTCATACCTGCAGGGGTATAGTGCAGACTGTGAACAGGAGAGAAGGTTACATCACTGTTTAGTGTCTCTGCTGAAACTGGTATGAACAGAGAACTGTAGTCTGACATCTTTCCTGGGCATTTTAATATGTTTACAGATAGAAGGGTGACCTTTGTTTGGGAAGTCTTTTTATTTCAGAGGAGTGCAGGTTTTTTGTTATGGTCAATGACGGCATTAATACGTAGCATTTGAAGTGCTGGTAACCAGACCTTGCACTACTTGTAAAGAGAAACAAAACTTTACACCTGCTTTGTTGAACAATTTTCTACAAGTTAATTTAAAAATAGAGATGACAAACAGAACATTTTTCAGATGAGAATCTTCATGAAATATAGACCAAACACTGAAAATATCTAGTGGTAACATATCAACTATCCTGAAAAATATGTCTTAAACACTGAAGCCCCTTAGGTTAGTCTTCTATTAGAAGGCCAGTCACAAAATCACTAAATCTGTAAAGGCAAGTGTTCACTATTGCTTGAAGCTATTAGTATACATGTGTGAAAAAAAAAAAGTTCTATTCAATAGTTCAGTCAGATAGTCTCAATTATGTCAAACTTTAAAATTAATGTGACCTTTTATTGACATAGGAAATGGTTTAAACTCTACTTTACCTCTGACATTTAAATATGGGGTACTATACTATTCATTTATTTACAAAGATAAATAGAGATTAATGGAAGATGAACAAAGTAAAGCAGACTCTTACAGAAACAAATTAAATTGTTGGAAAGGAATAAATAAATAGTACTGCCAATAGACTCACAATAGGATTTCTGGCTTTTTTTTTTTTTTTAATGTCATTAACTTTACTTTTACACAGCTTAGGCCCTAATAACTATAGATAAAAGTTCCTATAAGCACCTGTCACCTCTGACAAATAAACTATTCTCTGTTAATGAAGTAAAGTTTTATAAGGGTTTTGGTATCATACCGTTGAACGTCACTTGCAGAAAAGGTTATTATCTAACATGACTAAATGTTACAATATATACTAAGCCTTACGCAAGTATCAGAAACTTCCCTTCACTTTACCAATGAACAAGAATATTTTTGTTTCATTAGACACTTGGTGGACTCCTTTGGAGGTCCAATGAACATTTAAATAATAGATTTTATTTTTAAGTTGAAACTAGTTTTGAAGTACTTTAGTTTGCGGGCCCTGGCATGGTCAGATGATTCTGAAATTCAGCTATATGACAGTTTTACAGTTTCCTAAGAGCCTGGTCTCATAGTAAGAAAAAGACATAGAAGACGTCTGTTTCCATTTTCTGTTTTCCATTTTTTGCTAACACTCTGGGAAGATGAGTAGCACAAGCAGTAGTACTTTCTATGCAAACATAATCAAAGAGCCTCCTCAAAGGATAATGTTAATCCTTCCCTCTTCCATTCCACACAGCTACAATGATGAACTAAAATACAAAATTATCCAAGTCTTCAATATTACACAAAACTAAAAATACATTTTCTGATCTCAGACTCATCTATTTTTCTTTTCTCAAAAACATATGCTTTAATATATCATGTAAAAATACTTTGTATGCTCCATGTACTTTCTAAATATCTGGTGAAATAACTTTTTGACCTTTTCAGGGCATAGGATGAATGTGCAGTGAATTAACAGAAAAAGCTCTATGTGGAATTTCTGAGGTGATATTGATAGGTGTAATTTATTTTTTATTTACAATTTCTCTAGCCCTTAGTTTTCTTTTCTTTCCTGCTATCTGAATTCAATATTAAATAACTTTGCAATCCAACAATTCTTCTTCAAGCTTTAAAAAATGGGACTACAGCCAATGCAGTTTTGGGCAACTATCCAAAATTACACAGCAGCTACATAGTGGCAAAGTAACTTTCATTACCTTTGTATCACGTAGCCACAATTTTCTTTTTCTTCTTCCAATTCCCTTGAGGAATGACCTCCTTGTCTGGGTTGCTCCTGTCTAGCAAATGTGCTAATACTTATTACTTCGTGTGCTAACATGAATTGTGTTTAATCCTATGCCTGTTAAGTGCCTGAACAGTAGTTTCATTGTGCATCACGTACTGTTTGGAAATGTAAAGCACAAGCACTGTTCAAGGTAGCATATGGTGCATGATCCCTCTAGCTCTTTGTTTTGAAGGTGAACTTTAGGAAAATGGTATTCATTATTTCTTACTGTATTAGAAATTTCTGTCCTAATTTTTGAGAAACACTAGGGCCTACTGACCACAATTCTGACATCTTTAAACACAACTTCATTAGGGAACTAAACAAGTCAGCAACACACACAGCAGCAGCTATGCTGGCTGTTTCAGACTCAATTAGAAAGTGTGTGTCTCAAGTCTCAAAATCTTAACATTTGCACTACACCAATCCTGATTTTGTAAACACAAGCAAGTACAATAAATTATTCCAACATATACTTAAAATATAATGTATTGTATAATGAATTGACTTAAAATAAGTGAGTAATTTCATTTCATGAACTATCAGTGGATTTAAAAATATTTCCAAACCAATAATTTTTTATACTAACTTTATATAGCAAGACAATTACCTAAATAGGAACATCAAATAAGAAGTTTAAGGTCACATACCATGTACTTCTGAATAAATTTATGGCCATAGTTTACTACATCAGTGACACTACCGTCAATTCATTGTTTCTATCTACAGAAGTCATGGCAGTGTTTTCAATATATAAATATCAGAAGAATTGTAAAAGTGAAGAGGCACAAATATTTCTCAAATGATTAAGAGGCTTTTCACTAAAGTCTATAACAAGTCCATATCAACAAAATCAATAGCCAAATGAACCTCAGACATACAACTCTAAGATTAGCTAACAGATCTTCACAGTAACAGACACTTCACAACTTAAGAAAGAAATAATGCTCCATGGATTACTAACATTTCAGCAGAACATTGTTGTAAGTTAACTTTATGAGGCAATGTAAACAAGAATAGTTCAGCATGTCTAATTCCATATTATATATTGCAATGGTGAACATAATCCACAAGCTGAATGTCTCCACACAAATCTCTTACATTTCTGTCCAGTCCTTTTCAATAAATAAGTACGTAGTTTGTCCAACAGTTCACAGGAGAACTGCTGCTGGTTCACATGGGAGAATGCAGGTACCCCATTTAATAGGTGCCAGTGATGCCCATACCAAAAAGCTATTGTATTGGCTTTGCATGACAAGGTTTTGGTAGGGGTGGAGCTACAGGGGTGGCTTCTGTGAGAAGCTGCCAGAAGCTTCCCCCATGTCCGACACAGCCAATGCAGCTGGCTACAAGATGGACCCACTGCTGTCTAAGGCTGAGCCTGTCAGCGAGCCCAGTGCCTCAAGGATAACGTAAGAAAGGGAAAAAAAACCCAAACCCCCAAACCTGTCTTGGAAAGAGCAGCAGAGAGAGGAGTGAGATGTGAGAGCAACAACTCTGCAGACTCCAAGGTCAGTGCAGAAGTGAGGTGCTCCAGGCGCCAGAGCAGAGATTCCCCTGCAGCCCGTGGTGCAGTCAGGGGCCAGCTGTGCCCCAGCACCCATGGAGGCCCACAGGGGAGCAGATACCCACTGGCACCCAGAAAGGACCCCACGCTGGGGCAGGTGGATGCCCAAAGAAGACTGTAACCCTGTGGGAAGCTCATGCTGGAGCAGGCTCCTGCTAGGAACTGTGGCCCCATGGAGAGAGGAGCCCGGGCTGGAGCAGGTTTGCTGGCAGTTGTGACCCCGCAGGGGACCCACACTGAAACAGTCTGTGCCTGAGGGACTGCACCCTGTGGGAGGGACCCATGCTGGAGCAGGTTGTGAAGAACTGCAGCCTGTGGGAAGGACTCACGTTTGAGAAGTCCATGGAGGACTGTCTCTCATGAGAGGGACCCCAGACTGGAGCAGAGGAAGAGTGTGAGGAGTCCTCCCCCTGTGGAGGAAGGTGCAGCAGAGACAATATGAGACAAACTGACCACAACCCTCATTCCCTGTCCCCCTGCACCACTCAAGGGGAGGAGGTAGAGAAACTGTGAGTAAAGTTAAGCCTGGGAAGAAGGGAGGGGTGGGGAGAAGGTGTTTTAAGATTTGGTTATATTTCTCACTATCCTACTCTGATTTGATCCTACTCTGATCGATTTAACAAATTAAACTGATTTCCCTAAGTTGAGTCTGTTTTGCCTGTGACAGTACTTGGTGGGTGATCTCCCTGTCCTTGTCTCGACCCACAAGCCTTTTGTTATATTTGCTCTCCCCTGTCCAGATGAGGAGGGGGAGTGATAGAGCAGCTTTGGTGGGCACATGGTGTCCAGGCAGAGTCAACCCGCCACAGCTATTCAGTATGAAGTACATCAAATTAGGAGAGAAGTTGAGCTGGAAGTAGAAAACAAGACTTTTGGATTAAAAAGAACATGTTTACTTTGGTTTAAAAATGCCATCCTGCTCACATCGTGAAACACTAGTGCTTCTCCTCCATCTCCTCCTGTAAAGCTAAGCAGAACTTTGCTTTTTGTGTAGATTTTGTTGAGGTCTATGAGGGGGTAGTACGCCTTCCATTTATAGTACACCCATAGGTTTTGTTACTGCTCTTCTATTTAAGCCTTGATAGACAGAATCATTAGCTGTGCAAATTATTTTCTTACGTAAGAAGAGAGTGTCATGTTACAATGGTTTAGGGGTGACTAGCAGCCCTAGTACTGCCCTGCTTTTGTGTGGGTACTCCCTCCAGCTGCCAGGCCCTGCTTCTGCGGCTGGGTCATTCCATCTTTACTCTGGATCACAAGGCTTTGCAATCAGCCTGGTCCCATCATCCTGACATGAGAATGTAGTGAGTGGTGCCATGGGTCTCTGGCGAGTCTCTCAAAACTGTCCTCTCATGCATCCTGCAGTCCTATTGCTTTTTGGACAGGCAAAACTCAAGGTTTTCCCACCCAGCTCCAGCTGTCTCATGACTGCCATATTTGCCATACACTATACTCTCTTCTGCAACCCTATGATTACAATAATCCACAGTAGCTCCCTTGAAACAATCCCTTAACACACACACACACACAAAAAACCCTGAACAAACCAGAGAGACCTGGCAGAAATATTAAAATTATGCAAGGTTTCTGTGCCTGGCTCATTATTCTTGAGATGTCAGTGACCCATGTGCTTCAGGTATATCCCAGGAAGCCTGTGGTTCCGGCAAGTTGTATCCTTCTATTCTTTGTGGCTGTGGTGTCACCAGACTACATTTTCAGCAGTAACACTGCTCAGAGTGTGCGCATTTCAACCCCTAGCCATTTTTCTTTTCCTGCCTCTTTATTGAGGAGTATCACCCTCCTCCTTTCCACCAATTACAACAGCATTGCTGCTTCACGGCTGTCTTCTGAGTCAGACTAAAGGGCTGTTATGACTTTGAAATAACTTAGCATAAAACCCCTATATATGTAGTTAAAACTAGATTGGTTCCTCTCACCTAGTCCTCAGTATGGCTTCACAAAAGGGGACTAGAAGAACAGCAGGGCAGCCAGCTACAGCTGGGTGGTATGAACAAGCTCTTTTGTTGGCATGCCTCCACTTTTAGCTGCAGGCAGCTCCTATTTCTTTTGTAGACATAGGTTTGTTTTCAACAATTTAGTGTCCTTCTGAGTTTGAAATATGAGAGAAATAAGCTTGCTAATCAGATTTGAGCCAAGAAGTGGGCACCCCTAAATTAATGGCTATTTTCTTAAGGACTCTTAATTCCTTTAAGGACCTCTGATTTCCTTTCTTGCTGATTTCCCAGTAGCTCAGAATTAAACAAAGCAAATCCACTCACATATTTCAATATACCAACAGAAGTTGCATAATAATAAAGTAATTGTACATTAATCCTGTGTTCTTCATGTATGTATACAGACATAATGGACTAGGCAAGTAATTCTTCCTAGAAGAGCTAATCAAAAGTTTTAATTTAATCAGTTCATTTTATGTTCATCTTTTCTGTTTTGTCAGCCTAATACATGTAATCAAAATTTAATCTCTTCACTGTTTTAGTAATGTGAACCACTATTTTACAATGAGTACTTGACTAACAGTCATAGCCAAATGAAACAACATGTTTTCTTGCCCTCACAGGGATTTTAAATAACTGTTTTAATTCTGTGCATTGAATAAAATAGTTTCTTTCCTCAACAACATGAGGGACAAATGAGAAATATGAGGCTTGTGTTGACACACACCCACACCCACCCCCCCACTTTCTGATATTGGCTTAGAAATCTTTCAATATAAATAATTCCCAGTATATGCATAAATTGTCTACTATGCCATGGTTTTCTTGAGTCTCCTAGTTATTCTGTAAGGCAGGTATAGGAAAGGTGGTGCTATAAACCCCCCAAATAACCTTGTTTTTCTAACTGAAAACCATTAACAATCATCAAAATAGTGGTCAATAGAAATGAAGTTTCGATCCAAAAGGCATAAAAGAATGAATGGGAAATGAAGTGATTTTTCTTTCATGGCCAATGACCTTTTGTTTATGGCCAACAAAGTACCACTAATGGTAAAGCAAGCCTGAGAAATGGCTCTACGCCCCAGCGTGACAATGCTTTGCCCATCAGAAGCTTTCACAGAACAGACTGAAAACAAGTAAATGGTCCCCTTGCTGTGGAGCCCATGGATAAAACTGTTTGCCTTGCTTCTGTTTATCTTGGAATATGCAAACAATCTATTTTTGATTATTTTTATCTTTTCTTTCAGCTTATGCAAGCAATCAGGCAACCCTGGAAGGAACTTAGCATCTCAATGACCACACTATGGAAAGGCTTTCCATTATAATGTTTTACACAATGATGTTTTCTAAATAAAAACAATAGGTTCCTTTCTCCTCTTTTTCTCCTGTCAGGCAAGTCTTTCTAATGGTATTTTTATAAATGTTGGTAACTTTTAACTTATGTTTACACCATCATTCATAGTGTTGCCATTATCACCATGGAACCATGGTGAGAGAGGATCTTCTTTCCATATGGCTTTTCTAACAGAAAATTTCATAAAGATAATGATTTTAATTAATTGAGCAGATTAATAGCAGAACATTGAATGCAATCATCTGATGGATTAGAGGAAGCCCAATAAGCCATTCATAAACTATGCCAGGATTCAGACTAATTCAGGATCCAGAGAGGTGAAAGCCTCCTTTGTTCTGCACATTATCAGGCTATAAGATGCAGTGCCTTGACAAAAACGAAATTACAAACTTGCTGCATTTGCTGTCAGAAAAGCTGCCTGCAATTAAGACCTTTTGCCACCAACAGTGACAATTAGAGTGGAAATAGGAATACATTCAATGACCCTGAAATGTAGTCAGGTATCATTATCCCTCACATTTTATTTATTGGTTTGAAAGAATTAAACCTGCTTGTCTCAAAAAAAAGTTCTTGAATATTACACTATTTTTCTATATATATGTAGTTACTTGATAGTGTTTGTACTAGCAGTATAAAATATATTAAATCACTATTGTACTATAATGTGTGTATACACACATATATATTTATATGTAAATTTATATAACAATAATACTACTTAGACTTCAAAAGATGAACTTAAGTAGATTTCAGAGAAGTTACCAATCCATGTTCAAAACATGCCCTTTTAGAAAAGATTTTTCAAACTGTACAGTGAAGCAAAGCAAAGGCACTTTGAAACTACGTATATATTTAAAAATAAGACACTTCCCTTCTTGCAGCTGATCAACTCTCTGTTATCTTAGTGTTGCTATATAAAACTGTTTCCCACATATTTCAACCCTGATTGTAAAAATGTTATTTTTTGCTTTGGCTGTCTGTCGTGGTTTAACCCCAAACGGTAA
>KL287791.1:0-10412 GCA_000699545.1 Podiceps cristatus | reverse complement strand
AAAGGGGGTCATTATACCCCCATTTTTTTTTTTTTTTTTTTTTTTTTTTTTTTTTTTTTTTTTTTTTCCTGGAGTCCCCAGGCACGTTTCCCAGCGCACCCGATCTCTTGGCAGCGCCGGCCTGCGAGGAGCGAGGCTGGCTGCGGGCTCTCGCAGGGGGAGATGTTTATTTTTCAGTCATTGTTGGCTCCCTCCCCTGGATTATTTTACTGCTGCAGATTTAAGCCCTCTACTTATTTCTTGATTCTCTGGCAGCGCTTTCCACGAGCGCTCCCAGCTCTGCGCTTTCTCCCTTCACCGGGTCTAGGGGTGGTGAAATTACAGTGTATGAGGGAAATGTGTAAATTATAGGGTTTATTAAAATGTAGGCGAGCGCGGCTCTCTAGGCAAAACAGATGCAGGATGGCTTGAAGTCAGCCGGCCTGACAAACTGCAGAGCAGGGAAGCGGGGGAATCATTAGAGGGGCATTTCCCGCAGGGAGAGAGGAAGCCGCCCTGGGGTGGGGGGAGAGGCTCTGCCGAGCGGCCTGGGGCTGCCGAAGGCTGGGCTCCCTCCAGGAGCCCCCCAAAAGCCGGGCACATACCCCCTCGGTAGCACCAAGGAGGTTGGTCCCAGCGAGGCAGATGGGACCCCTGGGTGCTCAGCCCTTGCCCACAGCATCCCCTCAGTCCCGGCCCCCGGGGGATCCCGGCACTCCCCAGAGCCTCCCCCCTTCTCTCTCCACCCGGCCACAGACCTGGCCTCGAAGGTGATGATTTATTTAGGCTAAAGCGTAATTCTCAGTTTATAGTTGGGTTTCTCCGACATTAACCCCAGCTGCTCTTACGTTAATCCTAGGGATGACGAAGGGACTTTCTGCGGCAGGAGAAGGTCCTCAGGCTTTGGGCACTGAGACTCCCTTTTCCCCCGGCCCCTCCCTGCAGGGAAGAACAAACTGGCAAGAAACGGGGCTGTGAAGAAAAACTGGATTGAAATAAATATCAGGTTTTATCTGTATAGAAGGGATCGATATTCAGACTCTGAATAAAGACTCTTTTAAAACACAGGGATTAAAAAAAAAAAAAAAGAAAAGCCACGGATGAGGTGGTCTTGGTGCTGCCCTGTTCCCCTGGCAGTGCACCCACAGCAGGGGCTCGGAGCCCCACCAGCTCCTGGGAGATGAGGGTGGGTAAAGCAGGCTGAGATGCCACCAGGAGGGTGAGGGCTCATGGCAGGAGCCTCTCCAGCTTTCCCCACGGTCAGGAGGAGAGCGGGTGTCTTCTCCTCAGCCCCGGGGCCGTTGTCACTTGGCAAGAGGCAGACAAATGTCTGGTGGTCCCTTCTCCTCTTATCGTGGGACCCGGGAGCGGGCCCACGCTCCTACCATTGCCCTTTTGATCGTTCTCCTTGTCGCTGCTTCTCCACAGACCCACAATTTAACGGGGAAGGTTGTCTTGAAGCCATGACTGACCTCACTCACCACCTCCTTCCACGGCTGGGGCCGTGAGGTCCCTCTAGCAGTATTTGCTTTCACAGAAAGACGTTGGGAAAGCAGGCTGCGCCGTTTCAGCTGCCTAGATGATACACTTCAGCACATGGCAGCAAGGCTTAAAACAAGGTAGCAAGCCAGGCAACCCCGCTCAGGCTACCAGGATGGCCTCTGTGGATCCCAAATGGTCCAAGGTAAATAGTTTGAGCGTTGCTAGTAGCGTTACTTTTACAGTCCCTCCGAGAGTTTTATCAGCCCTGCCGTACTGCAAGAAGCAGGGCACAGCCTCTGAGCTGCAAAAAATCATACAAATTCTCGCACGGAAAGCTCTCGCAGCTCTCTTAATCCCACAATATCGATAGCTGCCATCAAAGATCCTGTAATGGGAATTCTGGGGATGATCACTCCTATCCATCAAACTAGTGTGATGGAGCTTTTTTGCATCGCTCTTGTTTCAACATCTCGAGGAGCTGATGAAGTCTTTATTTATTCACGTATTTTCTGTTTGTTTTGGAGGGTGTCAGATCTTGGCAGAGCAGCAAAAATCAGATAGAAAAGTTAACAAAGGAAAGCGTTATTTACTAATCCCTTTGCACACTCCATTTGAGATAACTAAAACACGGTAATAAAAAGAGTAATTAAGAAGGGCACTGCAGTATTTATTCAACTCCCGTCTCCAAGAGCCCGGTTGGGTCTCTCAACCAGCCTGTTACATTTGCCACGATGTGGCCGTCATCCCCTCCCGCTCCTTGGTCTGTGAATCGGTGAGAGAGGCTGCCCACCTCTCCCTCAGCCTTTCTCGGGTTTACAGTATTGGTCGTCAGTTGGCTCTCAATTTATGGCCTGAAAGCTCATCTATAAGCTCATCTGCCATCCTTCCTTTTTTTTTTTTTTTTTTTTTTTCCCCCGTTTCTAGCTACTACATCAATTTAAGAGGAACACATGGAATAGGAGATTGTCCCTCAGCAGCTCGGGGAGAAGCCCTCAGTGAGTGGAAGAGGAGACAGGTCTGGGTTACTAGAGACTGGAAGAGCAGCTGGATTTTAAATAATAAGGATGTGGAAGAGCTCAGACCGGATAGTGGGAAAGGGAAAAGAGGGCATGTCAGCGGGGAACAGGAGGAGAGAGCCTCCTCGAGGAGCTTGGTTCCTCCTCTGGGGAAGCCCTTGCTCTAGACAGATGCAGGAATTGGTAAGTGGCATTTGTTTTGTCATTTGGGGAAGTTTCGGTTTCCTAGCTGAAATGCCTTTGAAAGACAAGTAGATTTTCAAATAAAGAACTGTCAAAATCAGCTCCTCGGTTCAGGTTTCCCTCTGTTTCAAAATAGGAATGGGAGTCGAGAGAGGCTGGTTGCTGAATGGAAACGTGCCTCACGCGGTGTGGAGAGAGCTTATGCACTCAACGGTTGTGTTCTCGGTGCAAATAGGGGGCTTTTGCGCTCTTTGATATTTCAGCGAAAGCTTAAGAGGAAATGAAGCAAACCCGTCTGCGTTTCCCAAGGGAATTCTGCAGTGTGCACGCTGGAAATATCTCCCTCTTTTCCCTTGGACTTTGTGGGTATTTTTATGTTACCTTAGATCACGATCCTGGATGCTTTGGTTGCTGCTTCTGGGGTGCTGTTATTATTCCTAAGAGTATTCACTTTCTATTTTTGACTGTTGGCTTTTTTGTTGGTGTTGGGGTTTTTTTTGTGGGGTTTTTTGGTTGGTTGGGGGTTTTTCTTGCTTTGTTTTGGTTTTCTGTTTGGTTTTTGTTTGTTTGAATTTTTTTTAAAGAGTTGTTGGGGGTTTTTTTGAGGCAACAAGGTTGCCTCTTCTCTTTTGCTGCTGGCTCAGCCTGGGGGGAAGGCAACCTTTGCGCAAATGTCTATACTTTGCCTCCGCGCTTATCTCGACCATACGTAATTCTTCCAGTGCTCTAGTGATTTCTGAGACACACATGATGTGGCGAGTGCAACACTCATTCCTCTGTGTAGAGGACCAGGGGAGCGTGTTCATGTGTTTGGAAACATCAGGACAGCTGGCCAGGCAGTAGCTATCAAGTGTGAGGGTGATTAACTGAATGGAGGCCTGTAGGCTGGAGCAGCAGAGGTACCGGGCTGCGAAGACAGAAGAAGGCACGTGTCAAGTGTTGGCTCTCAGCTACACACGGAGGTTGTGTTATTCCACGATCTAACGTCCAGGCCAGTCACCCCCTGGTACTGCGCTTAGATGTTCCCCAACTAATGAACTAAACAAAGCGAAGGTGCCAACTAAAGAGTTTCTGGTTAAAATTGTCCTGTTAGAGCTTTGGCTGCACTCGTAGGACGCGTAGGCAATATTCCTGACGGACGTAACCATTGAGAAAAGAGCGCAAAAGGCTAGTTGTGTGCCGGAGGCACTGATAAAATGGGTGTTACGCAGCGGGAGGAAGATCCTGCCTTGCTACCGAGCAGGTCTGAGCTTCTGCTGGTGCAGCCATGCAGCTTGGATAGTTGCCTATGCTCTGCTCCCCTGGGCTGCTCCTTCTGCTACAGATGGATCCATCAGACCCTATTTCCACTCCTGCACCAACCTTCCCCACCCACGTCACGTTCCAGAAGAAAAAAATTCACGTAGCTCACTCATGGTTTCTCTCGTGTGCTGTCTGCCTTTGAAGTTGCTGCATTTTGATCACCAAGTCCACTTTTGCTGCAACAGTTTGTGGGTTTGAAGTGTCTCGGCACCAGATCCATTGGCACAACAATGTTTTGCTTCCACAGGACAGGGGCAGTTGTCCCTGCCCGGGTAGCTCTTGCCGAACTGCGTCTCTGGCCTGGTTGAGGTGGGCTTGGAAAGATGCGAGGTTTGCTATCTCAGAGCAAAACCAGCGTGACAGCGGAGACGTGAACCGGCTACCAGGCACGAGCACTGTGTTTAGGAGTGTGTATCCGCCACTATGGGTATTCACCGTACACCTTCTGCCTGCAAATGCCTTAGTCCAAACGAGCCACGCACCTCTCTCCTGCCCGCTCCCGTGCCTTCAGTTCTTCTTACGGCCACTTGGGACTTGGCATCTATTTTATACACAAAGCCAGAAAAAAACTAAGGGATTTTATTGTGCGATACAGGGAGGACGGATTGAGACCAGAGTCCTGAGAATTCCCAGCCAAGGCTCGGCAGAGGTGCAAATGAAGCAAAACTGAAGCAGGCTCCTCGGGGAGAGGGATTGCTGCTGGTGGGATAGCAGCAAAAGCGGCACTGGCTTTTCCATTTGCAAGGAAGAGCAAGGATGTGGGAAGGGAAGAGGTGTACGAGTCCACTGCGGGAGAGAGGAGGCTGAAAGGAGGCCCCAGCATGAATTCTTCCCTTCCCGCTAACTTAGAGCGTTTTCTCTATTCCGTACAGAACGTGATACTCTCTTAGGAGTGACCCTGCTGACCTCCCGCCTCCTGATAGGATGGCGAGTAAGTGAGTGCAAAATAAATGGCACCAAATAGACCTTTTCAAAGAGAACAAGGGAAATAAATCGGGTTATTCTGGTGCGGCATTGACAGCACGTCAAAACAACTCCCCAAAGCGTGAAACTTGGCTGGGGAATGGTAATTCCACTGCCATGATACTTACATGCCAGATGTATGGCTTATCGTCGTGTCTGTCTGTCTGCCTACCTGTCTGCCTACCTGCTGTTCCTGTGCTATCAATTCTGCAAGCGCGCAGAAGCTATTTATGATCTTATCGCCAGTTCTGGAGCGGAAAGTGGGATCTAGATGTACGAGAACTACTCCGGGAGGAACGTCTGCTAGACTGTAATAGCTGGTGATTCAACGCGGCAAAATAATGTGCTGGTCGGTGCTATATTAGATTGATGGTTATATTTTACTTGCTGCAGAAGCTCTGTGGTCTTGCTGGGACACATAGATGCTGAGGAGGTGGATGATAGCAGAGCCCCACGGACACTACAGACTCGGGGTGATACTTAAGGCTCGTATTCCCCAGACCACGCTTCCACCTTTCTAAAGAACGATGACACGCAGATCTAGAGCTTGTCCTGCCAGAAAAAAAAAAAAATGCGTCGCGGCGGATTCTGCTGAGACCCAGCCTTCACAACACACGCAGAAACTCACCGCTCAGTCATTCCACCAGGAAAGTACGAAACGCAATCCAAACATGAGGAACACCTCCAAAGCTCTCCCCATCGATCTGTGCTGATCAGTAAGAGCTGATGAACGAGGTGTAAGAAAGCGGGATGGAGAGCTCCACGCCCTCTCCTATGTGGTTCTCTGGACACACGTCGCTGAACTTGCTGTGTACGGGAGTCTTTGAGAGGGAACGCATTTGTGGATTTCGTGTCTGTGAGCTTCATGGTTGCCCCAGTCTGAGCAGAATAAAGACGGCTTAGAAATGCTGATGAAGTTAGTTAGTATACTGGAACATTCCTCTAGATTTCTAGAAGTTCAGAAAAACTGTCGAAAATTATACTCCCTAGTAATTTCCAGAGCTAAAGTCTGAGCTCACTTCCAGTAGTGCAGCTGCTGTAAATTTATACTAATTAGCAGTAGTCTGAGTAATTTGGGGAGTAGTTAATGTTTTGGCATTTGTATGCTTGTTTGTTTTTCTCTTTGGAGGATTAGGGGGAAATATATCTGTGCTGCACATTGGGTCTGGTAGCAGGAGGGGGTGTTTCTGTCACCAGTTTCGGACCAGATTTCCCGGCTGTGCAGAGCGTGTTTGCAGAAGTGGAGCTTGGGATGTGGCCGAGGACTCGAGCACATGGACCCCCTCGATCCCAAGCAAGCCCTATGGCTTAGTACCAGCAATTCTGTCCGTTGGGTATTTTGTGTTTCGGGAGACAACGTCTGTGCGGTCTCTAGGCGGGGAAGTGCAGGGGTCTAAAGGAGCGCGATGTGCTCTAAACAAAATCGCTGCTGTCTGCGAGAGGCGGATGAGCGTGAGCAGCAGAAGCGCCCGGTCAGGCAGGCCTCAGCTCCAGGGTGATGCCTTACCCGTAAAGCTTTCCTGATCCGCAGGCAGCGGTTTTGCCCAGGCTGACACGGAGCAATTTAGGACTGAGTTGCTATGCAGGATGTTTCTTATTCCTGTTACCTTTGACTCTTGGAAATGACCAAGGCAACAGCAGCATCTGTCCTACTCCGTGTGGAGACCTTAATAATATAACCAGGGATGAAACCTGTACACCAGTACGTACCCGTGTGTCACAGCGGGAGGCGTCTTGGCTGTACCGCTTCATGGCCTCTTTGGTTTCAAAGGTTTCGTACTTCACAGGGGTGGATCGGTCCTGGCCTCCTCTGCTGTCGGAGTGCTGGAGACCCAGTCCTACGCTCATCACAGGTGTTCGTCAGGGCTAAGAGGTCTAAAAAGCAGACATTCAGTTTAAGCTGGTTGGCTAGGCGCTCTCGGTTGTCGGTGGATGCGTAGGGCCAAGTCATCCCCCCTGTTGCGGGGCGGGCTGAGGGCTAGATAAAAACACTTTTCTTTTGACTTCAGAGGGAGCCTGGGGTAACCAGCACGGTCTAACTGCCTGATTGAGGCGGGTGAAGGAAGGACGGGTTCCACGCAATCGGTTAGTAGCAAGACAGGAGCGGAGCCCGGGTTTCATCCTTTCCCAGTCCCAGAAATTCCACCTTGTTTATTGTCCTAATATCCCCTATCACCTCGGTTTATAAGCATCACACTTCAAATAAGAGAAAGGGGAGATGTCACACGTGACTACGCCGGGGGTGTAATTGCCTTGTGGTCGGGTGTCAGAGCCCTGCTACTGGAAGATAAGGGAGGGGTGACAGAGCACGAGGAGGGACCACCTGCCTCATCAAGTACGGGCACTCACAATTACAGGTGACCCTGTAATAGCCGCTTAATCCAGAGGGGTCCCCAGAATATCCACTGCGTACGCTGCAGGCCGTAAAACACTTCCCAACACCCTATAACAAATTTAAGACCGTTAGTACAAAAGACCAAAAGCCACAACAACTCAAACACGCAGGAGAGATCAAGGGCATTGCCAGTGTCCCGGGTCCCGGCAGTAGCAGGGAAATTGTTAGGTGAAAATGTCCAGATGATCTTAGGAAGTGGACCATGGCCCACCCTACAGAGGAAAGCAAGAAAACCTTACCAGTCCCTGCCAAATCTGACCCGAGGGGAAATTCTTTCCTGAACACAGGCCAAAACCCAAAGTAATTGCACATGTACTCTTTAAAAATGGATTTTATTTAGGAGAAACACATTGTCATCATCATCCTGTAAACTGTGCCAAATGTGTGCTAAGGACTTCCCATAGAAGTAGAAGTGGAAAAGCTACAGTTTTTTTCAGAAATGCTGCAATGACTGAGGTAGTTCCATCCCACCACTACCTGACCGGTTCTTGAACGGAGGACCCTCTGTAGATACCCAGCTTTGGTGGGGAAAGAGGCATTACTTAGCTGGAACTGCCTTTTTTATTATTATTATTTTTTTTTTTTTTTTTTCCTTGCAAGAGTCCCCAGACAGCTGTGGTGTATTGGATTTATGGCTTCTAAGCAATCTCAGTCTTTTGAAAGCAAGACAAAACTTGTTGGAGGGTTTGCTCGAGGTCCTGGCCTGAGGAACCTTGCTCAGGGTTGGTACCTCCATCGTGGCTGATTTAGCGTAAGGCAGCTACTCTCTGCCTCCGATGAAATTCTCCCTGATGCACGGGGCTTGTAAAAGCCCTAAGTACCACTTAAATCCAACGAACGGATACTGAAGGACTTGTTCTCAAGGCAAATTTGCTTCTGTTTCCTGCAGCCCCAACCCAGTTTTTCTCTTTTCCATCGCTGTTCTCTTTGGTTTGACTTTCTGTTTGTGGTTATGGCAGCGATTGCAGTGAGAGCTATCGAGGCTGCAGTTTAACGATGTCTGTAGAAGCAGATGGATTTTAGAGCATTTGCCAGCAAGACTTACCCAAATTAGAGGGCTGCTGAGTTTCCAGCCTTCCTAACGTAGCCAGCTATATGCTCTGGATAGAATTAAGAGAGGGCTTGGAGGGAATGAATCAGCACTCACTTGTTCTCCTCCATCCTTTTACCAAGTTGTGTGATGCTGAAGCCCCTCATTTCCATGGTGGATGAGCCCACCATGGGATCTCAGAGGACTTGTCCTACCCGAGACCTTAGTACTGATGTCATGAAAGACATCAAACTTCTCTGCCATTTGACAGACAGGCCCACAATTGTTCAAAAACTCGTCCAAAATTGCACCGAGGTCTTGGGCTTTCCATGCTCCTGCCCAGTGTCTGAGACCCAGAGGTGTTGCCTTTACGGGGCGGAGGGGGATCAGGGCTGACATGACCGGTCTCCCCAGGGTCCTGCTCTGGGACCATCTGTGAGCATGGGACGTGCTGCTGGCCCCGAGAGCGCACGGTGTAATAAGGACACTCGTGCACTAGGGACTGCACAGACACCACCGAACCAGTTCAGAAGCTACCGAACGGGATGAGCAGCAGCTCTTAACTCCCGAGGTTTTAAAAAGCTGTCAGAAGTGTAGGTATTTGCATCCCACTTGAATCGAAGCGGACACCTAACTCTCTTGATCTCGTTCCACGATTGTGTCGTGACAACCGTGATGCGTGCAAGGAACTATCATCCCCAGCTCCATGGGTGCTGCAGAGCGCGCTGGGATGCAGCCATGGGAGAACCATTTGGGACAGGGAGGACCCCAGCTAGGGACTTCCTGAGGGGGTGAGGCCTTAGCCCTGCAACCGCGGCGTGTGCCGTCAGTGGATCTGTCCTCCCGGCTCCGTCCCGGTGGCCTCGTCTCTGTTTCGGCTGTGCCGAGGAGCCTCTCTGGCCCCGGGAGCCTGGGCAGTGGTTGCTCCTCTGAAGGCTGGTGGCAGAAAAGCTTTGGCAGAAGGAGTGCTGTGAGCTGCAGCGGTGTTTCCAGCACGCCTGGTGATCCAAGAGAGGGCAATCGGTTCGAGCAGTTACAACTTCACGCTTCTTCCTGGCCCTGGAACTGCGCTGGGTGGACATCCACGGCCAGCCTCCCTCCGAATTCGCTCTCAGGCTGATTTCAGGTTTGGGTTTGATGGGAGCCTTGCTGCAGGCGCCCTTCTCACCCCTGGGGTGGAGGAGGAGTGCGGTCCCTGCTCAGAGCTGGGTCCGTGCTCAGAGCTGGGTCCGTGCTCAGAGCTGGGTCCACCAGACCCCTGCCCAGCTCCCACCCACACTCCCACACAAGGCCTTGCTCATCCAGTTGTCGTTGCAAAAAATAAAACAAGATTTAATGACAGGTAACCTGTTGAAGCTGAAGAGCCAAGTGTTGCTGAGAGGGTGTTGGCATCTATTTTTTCTTAATAGGAGAATTTTGTTTATATATATTTGGAAAGAGCAGGTTAAAAGCAAAAGTCAATGTTAAGTTAAAGGGTGAATGGAAGAAATAAAAATAGCCCAGGTTGGACTAGGTGGGGAGAAGAGGAGGTTGCACTATTTCCATTAAAAATGACATTTAAGTGGAGGGTGAGCTTGAAACTTTGACAGGACCGTGTCCATCCCCTTCAGAGACTCCTTGCGCAGAGCCAGAGCTGCACAGCTTTGCCTCCCGGTGATCCCTTGCTAATTCCTGTGCCCCTTTTGCGTGTGGGAAAAGTTCACTGAGAAGAGGGATCGCAGGATATTTTCTGAAATATTTCTATCAGAATCGGCTCCTACAGAGAGACCGCTCTCCCGTCGGAGATTTGATTTGGGAACTAACCGATGGGCTCCTCTCTGCAAGGAAAAGAAGCATTAAAGGACACGCTCAGGTGCCACCCCTGTTTCAGAAGATGCAGGAATGGAGCATGGGGTGTTTGGCTGGACTTTAATAAAGCTCAGTTCCTGCTCAGCACCTGCTGAGCCTCGGGGCCAGGTCTGGAGTGTATTTGCCAGGATGTGGGGCCCAAATTGCTGCACGGTGGGGCCAGGACTCTTCCCACGGGGCTTGGTCTTGCCACACGTTGCAGGCTGCAGAGGGT
>KL287790.1:31413-43066 GCA_000699545.1 Podiceps cristatus | reverse complement strand
CAAAACATTCTATGATTCTATGATTCAATACTCAGCAAAACTGTGAAAAGGTAATAATAAAAACTCAAGTTGTTTCTCCATATACTGATATCAGTTATTAGAGCTGGTGCTTTCATTTAGAAAAGTTCTGCTTATGAGATGTCCACCTGAAGCCACATTCACTCTGTTGCATACAAGTGTCACCCCAGGAGGGATGCTGGGCAGACACCAGGATGTGCGTATCAATCTCCTTTTGATGTTCATGCAGTGCTTGTGTGCTTTCTATAAGCAACCAGGAACTGGCTGGCATTGCTCAAAAATCTACCAATCTACAAATGCTCATGAGACTAAATTTCATTCAGTGGAGCTGTTTACATTAATGCTGTCCTAAATTAAACCAGACCGGCATTTTTAAGTTGTCCTCCTTAATATCTCAGTATTAAACACTCGCTAACTCCTCTAATAGTCTAAAGGCATCTTGGTTTTTTGAGTCTTCAGTTAGAGACATTCACCCATTCATGGCATCATGCAGCACAAAAGGCTCTGGGCTTGAGTCTGTAGGCAGTCACTGACAGTTTTCCTGGCCACAATGCTACTGAGGCCAGTGCTGCTGTTCAAAGACTGGAGGACAGAATTAAATTTTACAAAACCATTTTTTTTTCTGTGTGTATGGTCAATTTTCTGAGGTCCACTGCCTGATTTTGGAGGAACAAGAGCCCTGGGAATGGACATATTGATGGTAGGTCTGAGAGACAATGTGCGAAGTTATTCTGGGATTGCATACAGATTTAAATGAAACAAGAAGGCAAATCAACAGCCCATAAATTTCCTGTTTGTCCAAGTTTTGGCCAGGATAGAGCTAATTTCTTTCTAGTAGCTACTGTGTTTTGGATTTAGTATGTGAAGAATATTGATAATCCACTGATGTTACTAGTTGCTGCTAAGCAATCAAGGGCATCTTCCACCTTCCCAGGATTTGTAAACATGCAGGTGAAAACACTTGGGAGGGCACAGCCAGAATAGTTGATCCAAACTGGCCAAAGAGAGTATTCCATGCCATAGACGGCATGGCCGGTGTAAGTGGGGGTCAACTGGTGGGCCAGTTCCCTCTTTTCATTTGTTCAGTTCCTCCCTTTTCATTCAGTCAGTCCTTTAGCTCATTTGTGCTTTTGTTTGTTCGTTCAGCTGTTCATTCCCTCGCTCACTCTCTGACCTTCCTGTTCCGAGGTCGCTGCTGGGGAATATTCCTGCTCTGTGATCGCTGCTCAGGACGGGCTGCATCGGGTTGTTGGGTGGTGAGAAATTGTGCCTCATTTGTTTTATATATTCTGTTATCATTATGTTTTGTTATTATTGTTGTTGTTATCACTATTAGTATATGCTATAAACATTATTATCTTTTTCTTTGCTGTTCTGGTGAACTGTTTTTAACTCAACCCACAAGTTTCCTTTCTCTCCAATTCTCCTCCCCACCCCACTGGGGAGGGGGGGAGTGAGTGAGCGGCTGCATGGTATTCGGTTACCAGCTGGGGTTAAACCACGACACTGTCTCAGATTATTTAATTTCTCATTCTTTCCACTCTGCACATAGTGGGATTGTTCAAGCCTGAGATGACAATTATGAACAGCAATTAGTGGAATATGCTGCCTGTTAACCTTGTCACAGACTCTGTTATGAAACACACCCTTCATACATGAAGAAAAACTGTAATGATTTAGGATCTATCATCTGCCAGCACTTCTGCAGTAATGCATTTCAGAAACAAAAATTGAAGGGACATAAGTAGAGGGAAGAAAAAAGCAACCCTGTTTCTTCTTCCTCCCTTCCAACAGGGCATTGCAAAGGTAGGAGTTATCGCTTATGTGCTTAGGAGTAATATGAAACTTCTGTTTCTATTACAAATTTCTATTAAAATTTTCTATTTTTAGAACTGTATTGTAAATTGAATTACAAATAGAATTAGAAATTTCTGATATAGAAGTTTCATCCTGCACCACTCCCTGCCTATCTCTCTCCAATGACTGCAAAAGGAGCCAAGATGATTGGCTCAGATCTAGCGCTGTGCATTGTAAGTATTTCTGCTTGGTCACAGGCTTTCCACCTTCCAAGGAAATGGAAATGACTAGATTGAGTTTATTGAAGGCAGACTGTCTTTTGCTGGTCACCTGTTACTGAAACATAATAAGACTGTATTAAGACTGTACTAAAACACTCTGTAAACAAGTTTCTTTCTGTATTGGTAACTTCTATCAGATTGCATTCCCCTTGGGGAACAGAAATATCCTTCTCATTGCTTTTCCAATCTACTGTGCTAAACACTTTTTCCTTTCCTTTACTTGTTCAAGATCAGGTCTAGATCCAGACATTGAGGGAGGGGATTCTGCCCCTCTGCTCCACTCTGGTGAGACCCCACCTGCAGTGCTGCGTCTGCTCTGGGGCCTCAGCACAGGAGAGACACGGAGCTGTTGGAGCGGGGCCAGAGGAGGGACACAGAGATGGTCAGAGGGCTGGAGCCCCTCTGCTGTGAGGGCAGGCTGGGGGAGCTGGGGGTGTTCAGCCTGGAGAAGAGAAGGCTTTGGGAAAGCCTTCTAGCAGCCTTCCAGTACATAAGGGGGCCCTACAAGAAAGCTGGAGAAGGACATTTGACAAGGGCATGTAGTGATAGGACAAAGGGTAATGGCTTTAAACAGAAAGATGGTAGATTTAGTTTAGATTTAACAAAGACATTCTTTATTATGAGGGTGGTGAGGCACTGGAACAGGCTGCCCAGAGAAGTTGTGGATGCCCCATCCCTGGAAGTGTTCAAGGCCAGGCTGGATGGGGCTCTGAGCAGCCTGGTCTGGTGGGAGGTGTCCCTGCCCTTGGCAGGGGGGGTGGAACTGGATGATCTTTAAGGTCCCTTCCAACTCAAACCATTTTATGATTCTATGATCTATTTTCAACATCATATTTTGTATGATGCTTCTCAGATTACACTCTGTGGGAGCAACAGTGGTTGGGTTGTGAACAGTTCACAGAGTATTTAAAGGATAGGTTTCATCTTTCTTGAATGTTGTAACAGCCAAGTTCCTAGAAATCTCTCCATTTCCAGCTTAAAGACCAGAAAATACTTCCTTTGGAAATATTTGAAAATACGGATTACTTTGCATTTAGCTCTTTACTGCAAATGTTTTCCTGATAAAATATCAGAGGTTTTCCATGAATGCACACAGGCTAATGAACTCCAAGCTTGTTCAAGAGCAGGAGCTGTATTATCATGATTGCTTGATGATTTTACATCTGTAGGCTAAAAGCTACGTAATTTAGTGTTCATGGGAGATAAATAGCTATGGTTCTGTGCCTGATTGTGTTGTCAGCCAATATGACATACGTACTTTTGGGTGCAAATATATGGCATGCAAGGCCAGGCATCACTTTTTCCTCTTTGCTTCCTCGCTACTAGTAGATCCAAGAATGATCAGCTAAACCTCATTAATACTGAGCTCTTTACAGTGCTGGTGTTTAGGGATAATACTCTGGTGTTCAAATCCCCATCAGAAAGAATACAAAGCCTCACATTAAAAGCCTGAAAAGGATCTTTATCTGGAGAAATGATTCATCCCAAATTTGACTTGATTTCTTTGTTAGATGAATTATACTTTTTTCTCTTGCCCTGCAAACTTCTTCATGTAATTCTACATTTCAGAATCTTCCTCACTTCCTACTATTCATCCTTGTACATAGAATTAGAAGGCCAACCTTGTCCTACAGTAGTAGCTCCATCTACCATGTGCCCATTTTCTAAAAGAAGACTTTGGTGGTGGTTTTTGCTGGCTAGGGGAAATTCACATACCCCCTTCATGTAAGAATTGTTTGGTTTTGATGCCTATCAAACTGTCTGGAAATAAGGAAGAGGAAACAGGCAGCAAAATCATTGCTAAAGGGCACAATTGCTCTTAGGGTGGCAGACTTGAGGTAGGATAGTAACTCCTCTTAGACATTAAGTTTTTTCACAGTTGCACACAGAATCAAGCTCAGAAGCGCTGGGTACTATCACTGAAAGACAGTGTAATTGACTGTCCCTTTCTGTCACTCCCTGACCCAGAGAGGGGAGCACCTGCTGTGTTCACACCAGGGATGCAGTGCTCCTGGCACAAGCAATGGGATGCTGAGAAGGACCTGGGTCCCCACACAGAGGCACAAAACAGTTTTACCACAGACACTTCCCGGTCCATACAGATTGGGAAGGAATGGCCAGATCTGAAGCAAGTGAGAAGTAGCAACCAGAAGTTTCAAAGGGGCAGAAAAGCTTTTCAGACTCTCTTGACCTTCAGAGCAGCTGCCTGCGGTGCTGCCTCCAGCCTGCCACCCCGCTCTGCAGGGCTGGGCACGCTGGACCCGGTGACCACCTCACCATGGCCCTTCTGGAGGGGCTGCTCACTGTCCTGCACTGATTTGGCATTCGTTTACCCCGATTCTCCTGCTGGGAAGGTCACAATATTTCTGTGTAGACAGGAGAAAGTGCTGCTCAATATTTCATATTCTTCTGAAATCTGTTGCACAAAAGAGGGAAAATGTGCAAATCACAGTTGCAGGTCAGCAACACAAAGATGCTACTGTACCTTTGTCAGGACTGAGAGAAATTCTGCAAGGTAAACACTGACTTCCAGTCCCCCCTTCCCATCTTGACATTTCCAGTTTGGCCAGAATAGTCATGAAATGATTATGAAAAGCAAAGGGATTCCTGTAACAGTTGATCTACATCTACATGAAATTCTGTTGTGAAAGAGAGAGAAAAATCTGTCTTTTCAGATTAGAAATCAATTGTCCTCACAGTGAAACAAACTCATTTATTATTTAACCCTAGGGTGGGAGAGGGGGAGGAAGGGGAAAAATATTGTTTAGCTCCAAGCTAAGAAAAATATTTACTACCTTACACTTGACTATCTCCTCTGCTATCTCTTCCCCCATTTGCCTACCTTTTCTGGCAGACCTGTTTAGCTGTGAGGTTTCTCATTTTTTTTTCCTGTCCTGTAATGTCATTAGCAAGAACTTAACCATAGAATCATAGAATCCCTTGCTTGGAAAGGACCTTTAAGATAATTGAGCCCAACCGTGCCTGGCCACTACTAAACCATGTCCCTAAGCACCTCATCTACCCGTCTTTTAAATACCTTCAGGGATGGTGACTCAACTGCCTCCCTGGGCAGCCTGTTCCAGTGCCTGACAGCCCTTTCAGGGAAAAAGAAATTTTTCCTAATATCCAGTCTAAACCTCCCCTGGTGTAAATTGAGCCCATTTCCTCTTGTCCTATTGATGGTTACTTGGGAGAAGACACCCACACCCACCTCGCTACAACCTCCTTTCAGGTAGTTGTAGAGAGCAATAAGGTCTCCCCTCAGCCTCCTCTTCTCCAGACTGAACAATTTCAGTTCCCTCAGCCGCTCCTCACAGGACTTGTTCTCCAGACCCCTCACCAGCACCAGCTTCGCTGCCCTTCTCTGGACACGCTCCAGCATCTCAATGCCTTTCCTGTACGGCGGTGCCCAAAACTGAACCCAGCACTCGAGGTGCAGCCTCACCAGTGCCAAGTACAGGGGGACAATAACCTCTCTAGCCCTGCTGGTTATACTATTCCTGATGCAGGCCAGGATGCTGTTGGCCTTCTTGGCCACCTGGGCACACTGCTGGCTCATGTTCATCAGGACTTCATTGAAACTTCATCAGGAACTGCGGATTGATACAGCATATATATATATATACAGTATATATACACTATATACAATAATACATCATATAGCCATTATATACAATAATAATTGACTGGCCTTCAGGGTTTCTAAAAATGTCACCTTCCATGTTGTTATTGGCTGCAGTATCTTTTCTATGAAACATTATGTTTTGCAGTATCTATTCAGTCCTGGAAAGGGAGAATGAAGGGAGGAGAAATGGGCAGTTGATGGCTTTTCAGGCAGAGCCTCTAATACCAATAATGTGAGACACCATAACTTCTAAGGTGGCCATGGTAAGGACATGGGAAGATCCTCTCTGTGGTATTTGTGGGCGGCTGCACAGACGTCTGACTGCTCTCTTCTGCTCCTCTCTCAGGCAGATATCTTTCCGACCCTCCACTAATCAATACTAATTGCATATGCCATCTGCCAGGCACGCAGATTACACAGCAGGACTGGCGCTTTCAGCAGGGCTGACTGAAGTTGCAGGCATAGCCCGTGCCTCTGGAAATCAGGCTGCTCAACACCCAAAGCTGCCCCTGAGCACAGTGAACCCCTGGGGCTTGGGACCTTGCTGCGGCTGCCAGCACGCAGGGGTATAGACTCCTTGACAGCATCAAAGGAGTGACATGGCTTCCCAGAAGCTTTCCACGCATTTACAGCTGAGGTGTCCTGTAATAGCTGGTCCTTCAAATCTATGTTCTACTCAGATAAGCCACTGACAGAAATACAAACAGGTATAATGACATTTCTGTGACAGCCCTCTGTTCCCATAGGTAAAGTGCAGAAGACCTGCCTGCAAACAACACGTATGAAGCTCCCTCCTAAAGAACAGCTAACACCTTAAAAAGATAAGCATCATTTGTGAATATATTTGAGAGCAGAATTAAAAAACTAAAATGTATCTAAAGTCCTCTCAACCATCAGCTTTTCATTTTTACTAATTTTATGAGACATTTATATTCCTGCACATTCTGCAGAAAGAGAAGCATTTTCTATTACATGCTGTAGTTTACAGAATAACTGTTCAAACACACAAATGTTTCCGTAAATGTGAGAGTCCAGAATTTCTTCTTTAATGGTGTACCAGTAACTTCATTTATTATAATACTCAAATTTTACAGTGCACGTTATATGCAGCTTTGAAGCATTGCATAAAATATTTATACCATGCTAGTTGTAGCAGCTACATTTTTGATTAGAGTTTTATTCCTGTTAATTATAAATCAAATATGCAGGGTCATTATTTTTCCTTTTCCCTTGGCAAGAATATTTGCAATAAAACTGTCATTGTTTAGAGACCTTCTGACAGCTCACCAAGAGCATCAAGATTTGAATTACAAAGAAAATTCCCATATAAAATCCACAACTTATTATTCCACAGTAGTTTTCAAGGTCCCTTCGTCTCCTTCAGGCCTTTGCAAGACCACTTGCCTTTGGCTTTGCATAAATTGTAGAGTCCCATCTGAATGGAGTTCATGACAGTTAATGGCATCGTAACTCTTTATTGGTACCCTTCCGGATGGCCAGGTTTTTGTGCTATAGGCTGTCTGCATCTCAGTCATCAGCAATACTCTCCATGTTCCTGCAATAATACCCTGACACAGGTAGCAGATGTTTCAATACTTGGGTGAAGGCTATAACCGTGTTCCACTGAAAACTAACCTACTTGCCTTGTTAAATAAAGCAGGGATTATGAAACCTTCACCTTGAATATGAATCTTGACTTTCATTCTGCCAGCTCCCCCAGCTCAAAAACAGCTGTTCCATCTCTTTCTTTAAGTATCTAAAGGCCATTTAGCCCTATTAACAAGATAAGTCATTTTCTGTTGCTATTCTACAAGTTAGGAGTTGTACACTCATGTAACTTCACAGTCTATTCTCCATTTATAAGTATGACTGATTCAACCTAACAGAAATGCAAACTGCTCTATAAATTATAGAGAATGACATCTGTGATAATGCTAGTGTACTTGTTAGAAGTCAACTGTTCTCTTCTACGCTGTCTTGAGTCCTATTTCTCTTTGCTCAAAGAGAACACTGGCTCTACATCTTCACATTTGTACAGCTGCAGTAGAAATTGTTTAGTCAGATCTGATTTTTTTTTTTTGCATAAACACGTACAAATGGACAATCATATACTCACTAGTGCAGAATAGCAAATACATAATTAATGTCACAGTGCTAAAAGTCTTCACAGTACACGTACTTAAGATTGGATGTTGTCATTTTAATAGCACACACTGTCTTACACGGCATTGAAACTTAAGCTGAATTGCTCAACTCTTAGAAGCCGACTCAGAATTTTGTTCTCTGTGAAGTCAAATGTCCTATTATTATATGACATAATTCCATTACAAAAATAAACTCCTACAATGACTTTTAATGAGTGTTCCCCCTTAGTGATATGAATTTTGTTCCTAATTCGGATTTGTTAGTCACTCATTTAATTACTGGATATATCTCACCTCTTTTTTTTTTTCTTTTTTAGTAACAAATTCTGCAAAATATTGATTTTAAAAAGTCAGTAAATGATTTTGTCACATAAATCATTCATCAGCACTTCATTATAGGCATTTGTTACTTCAAAATAAAGATACCAGTTGCTTTAATTGGAAATATGAGCTTCTGTACCTTAATAAGTTTCTGTACCTTGACTGGATAAGCCAAAATCCCAGTACCTTGTGTCATAAACAGATATTAAATAAAATGTTCGTTAGCACTTAAGTGAGGCTTTGATGGATTTTTTTTCCCCCAAATACTATTTTAGTGTTACTGTAAGCAAGAGAAAGGACAGTAAATAGGTACCTGATACAGGCAAAAAAAAAAAAAAAAAAAAAAAAAGATGAAATTCAACTTTTTCATCCTTTCATAGCTAAAGAAAAAAGCCCTGCATAACAGATGTCACCATTTTTTAAAAACTTGCCAAGTGAGAATGATTTGGGCAATCCGAAGAGTAGTCACTAGTGAAACTAGCTCATGATGTAACCAATCTCCCTGTCCTATTATAGCAGTTTTACGCTGTAATTTCTTGAGCCTTAACCAACTGTGCAAAAGGGAACACCAGCATTATTGCAAGTGTTTGACTGAAATTCTGTAATGCAAATATCAAGGCCGTGCTGCTTTTCAAGTTGTTTTAGGAACTGGTTTTAGTCAGTCTCTGAAACAGTATGTATTGACATAATTCATTGAAACAACTTTGTTCTTCTCAGTCTCTGAAATAATGAATCAACAGTGGATTGTACGTTTATAAAGAAATAGCTGTACAGTAGGTATGGCTGCATCAGAGCATAGATATGCATTTCTTTAGGGAAAAAAAAAAAAATCAGTGTGTATAGAAAGAAAAGAAAGAATAAATAACCATGAATTGAAATTGGTATCCTAGAAGGACCTAGCTCCACAAACTCTCCTTTAAAAGCATGATATGTGATAACTTTTGATCATCAATAAAGACAGTAAAATGAAGGATTAACACTGCATTTTGAGTCCCCAAGCCCAAGTTCAAAATGAAAGCTTTATTTTTATGGAGAAATCTAGGTGTAACTTCTTGATTTGGTAAGTCAGTATTTTACAGGCAAAACTTCTTTTCAGAAAAAAGAAAAGAGAGTAATTCAAAACATGTGCTTGAAGAGTTATTTTGAAGTATTAAACCAAAGTATCTTGTAGGTGAGGCAATCCCAGCTACCTGTGCAGGGAACAGCCCTAATGTAATCTCGCTGGTGAAATCAGAACAGAAAGTTTCGTACCTGGCACGTAAAGAGACTGAATTTGCTGCTCTCCTCCAAGCAACCCCCTCCCTGTTGTCAGAGGTGATTACACTAGCTACGGAGTGGGGGTCACAGCCCACGAGGGGTGCAGCATTCACATGCCACGGTGGGGTTTGGAGAAGCAGCGAACAGGATTGCAGCTGTCCTGCCTCCAGGCAGTGCTGGGAGCTGTGCCGCCCTGGGAGCCCAGGAGGGCCCCGGGGTACCGCCTGTGCTTGCAGTTGCCCCACGGTGAGGGGTTTCATTAGGGGTCCCTACCCAGACAGCCCTGCAAGCCTCCCCCAGCATTTTCCCCTTCCACCTCCTGCCCCTGCCTATGCCGAGCAGTGCCCTGGCCAAGGAGACAATCTCAATAACATGCATTTTATCTGGGGAAAAAGAGAACAGCAGTGGTTTAGAACAAAAAGAAAAAGTTAGCTTCACCCAGGAGGTATTTCCTAGCTGTTGTGCTGTCACTCGGCATGGGCAGAGCTCACCTTCAGTAAGTGTAAAACTGCTGTCCCCACTGAGGTCAGAGTGATGCCAGTTCAAACGATCTGAAAATCTCATTTGGTCTCATAAAGCTGACACCCTGACATATTAAGGGGAATTAATCAAGAATGTGCTCTGTGTCTGGGGATCAGAAAAGATCATGAAAATTGAATTCACTGCGCTTTAAATTTAAACTCTTTACAGCGCAGAATTGTCTTTGCATTTATTTTAGCTGGGAGCAGTTGCACCTACACTGTGAAAGGTCAGGATAACAACAATAGATGGGATTTTGCCCTCTGTTCATGTTTCCAGCTACTATAATGCTGTGAATGGGTGAAGCCGTTCTTACACAGCTGGGAGAAGAATATTAGCTGCAGAAAACAAGGCATTTTGCATGGTGGTTGTATGTTAGTCTGTGGATTAAGTGCTTGAAGAGAAACTTGGACCCCAAGTGTCTCTGGGTGGGTAGAAAAATGACAACCGCAATTGTACTGAGTTCCAAGTGCGTGTCATTTTGAGAAAACAGACATGCATATCATGACAGCTGCAGCACTAGAAAGCAAGGAAATCTTACAGTCAGGGAGACAAATTGATCTTCTACTTTCCCTTGCAGGGAAGAAATTCAGTTCTTAGGACAATTAATTCCTGGATTTCTAAAAAAATAACTATATTATAAAAGAGAAGAAAAAAAAGTCTCTTCAATGATTAAGTAATTAACATTTAAAGTATTGAGGCAAACAATAGAAGAATGGGATTCTGAGTCAGTTTTGATCACAATTATTCTAGTGACAGCAGGGGAAAAGGAGGAGGTTACTGAGCGTTCAGACAAGCCTTGCTGTGATCTGAGCGTGACTGCTCCCGGTCCTGAAGCCACAGCTCTGACAAAGCTCTCCAAATCAATGGCAAGTAGGATTTTCCTTTAATCAAAAGTTCATACGTTTAAGTTTCTTCTGTTAGGAAGGCAAGTTGCACAATCAAAAAATGGTGTGCTGTCCAGAAAAGGGCACATTCCTTAAAGGAAACTAATGTTAATGTGGAGAAGTTTACCATCAGCATGAATCTGAGCTGTATCTTTTCTCTGCCTTCACCCCCAGACCTACCTGGGTGTCAGTAGTTACCCCTGGACATGAGGACAAAGTGGACAACAAGCAGAGAAGGATCTGAAGAAAGTCTGTTCTGCTAAGACTTGAAAAAAAGTGCAACAGAGAACAACCACCAAAGTAACCCCAAACTAAACCAATCCAAATCTCTTGACCTTTTAATTGTTGAGTTAAGGGGAAGGGGTAAAAAGTAGAATCTATTGGTGTTTGCCCTCTACCAATTTACTTGCTACTAGGGTAATTTTGCTAATGATTCCTAAATTTATAGAATCATAAAAGTTGGAAAAGACCTCTAAGATCATCAAGTCCAACTGTCAATCTAACACCACCATACCTACTAAACCATGTCCTGAAGTGCCACATCCACATGTTTTTTGGCACCTCCAGGTGGTGACTCCACCACTTCCCTGGGCAGCCTGTTCCAATGCTTGACCACTCTTTCAGTAAAGACATTTTTCCTAATATTCAATCTAAACCTCCCCTAGCGTAACTTGAGGCCATTTCCTCTTGTCCTATTGTTAGTTACTTGGGAGAAGAGACCCACACCCACCTCGCTACAACCTCCTTTCAGGTAGTTGTAGAGAGCAATAAGGTCTCCCCTCAGCCTCCTTTTCCCCAGGCTAA
>KL287790.1:0-31306 GCA_000699545.1 Podiceps cristatus | reverse complement strand
TGCGCTGCCCTTCTCTGGACCCTCTCCAGCACCTCAATGCCTTCCCTATACTGCGGTGCCCAAAACTGTACCCAGCACTCGAGGTGCGGCCTCACCAGTGCCGAGTACAGGGGGACGATCACCTCTCCAGCCCTGCTGGTTCTACTATTCCTGAACACTGCTGGCTCATGTTCATCCGGGTGTCGACCAACACCCCCTGTTCCTTTCCCATCGGGCAGCTTCCCAGCCACTCCTCCCCAAGCCTGTAGCTTTGTATGGGCTTTTGTGACTGAAGTGGAGGAGCTGGCACTTGGCCTTGTTAAACCTCATGTGATTGACCTCAGCGGCCTGTCCAGATCCCTCTGTAGAGCCTTCCTATCCTCAAGCAGATCAACACTCCTGCCCAACTTGGTGTCATCTGCAAACTTACTGAGGGTGCACTTGATCTCCTCATCCAGATCATTGATAAAGATACTAAACAAGACCAGCCCCAACACTGAACCCCGGGGGACACTGCTTGTGACCAGCCGCCAACTGGATTTAACTCCATTCACCACCACTGATCACAAGTATAAAGTGCTGGACAAAATCCCCTTCATGGGGACACTTTGTTATTCCCTGTTCTGGCTGCCGACCGAGTTTTGGCTGAGCTATTTCTTCTAACTCCCTTTCAGAGAGCTAAAGCCCTAGCAACAGCCATTAAAGCAATGTGTGCTCAGCACTTGAGAAACGGGGGACACGTGTGAGCTCTTCAGTTCATATTTAGAAACCTCACTTCAATCTCCAAAAGGCTCTTGTTATCCTACCCGGCGAGTCTGACCTCCTACCACACTGGTCAGCACATCGCGTCCTTTCCTCCAGCACGACAGTTCTTTTTGTTTTACGTAAAACAAGCGTCCGCAGTACCAGCACTGTGCAGCTTCACGGGGTCTGTACAGCGAGAGCTGCTCATCTCTGCAACCCCCCTGCACCTCTTTGAGCCTGCATTTCAGGCCCACTGAAAAGGAGGCTACAAAGCAAAACAATGCCTGTGAGAACAGACAGCACATAGAGGCTGACAGAATTTGTATGACTCTAAACACAGGAGTCTATTTTTCACACATTGCACAGAACAAATCATTGAAAGGCAATGAAAACAAACACCTCTGAATAATGGGGTTTTATGAAACGGGTTTGTATGAAAATATCTCCGTTGCAGCCATTTTGAGAAATAAAACCTTCAGCAATAAATATATATATACATTTTTTTTTTCCCAAAGAAAGACCACTTCAGGTTAATGTGGTTTTGCCCCCAAACTCAGACAGAGTCCTCCTGTTGCTTTTCACCAGACAGCAGTGATGAAGCCTGGGATGAACCAGAATACCCATCCTTATCCGGATCCATTTATTGACCATGATGTCCCCATAAAAACAGTAGTCCATGCTCTAGTCCATGTTGTACCTTTATGCTCTTCTGGGTTTTGCATCAGCTGCCCCTGTCCACTCCTCGGGGTTTGCAATGGAGAAGGAATCTTATACACAGTTGGTCAAGTTATCCAAGTAAATGCTAAATTAGGGCTTGTTCACCTGACTGAAATCACCCAGCCCGTACAGTTCCTAGTGTCAGCTTATACGGATCACAAGCTCTGAGAGGTCATGAAAAGACTGGCAGCTTAGGGAAGCCAAAGCCCTCTGATTTCTGACACGTGGTGCCTTGTGACGAGGAGGAGTAATACCCAGTCTGTGAAGGGGCTTAGTTAGAAAGTTAATAGCTTATTTCCACTTGCCCTTATAAAGAAGAGGCATTGCTGGAAGTGAAAGCACTCTTCAACTGCTGTTTCTCCTCTGGAAATTTATCCCAGTAAAATCATCCAGGCAACTAGTCTCCTTGATGCTTACCAGGAGCTTCCCTTTTGTAGCACAATTTCTTCTTAACAGAGTAAGTTATTGACACCCAGGGAAATGGTAACACACTGGTTTCGGACCTTCTCCAGGCCTATTAGTTTCTTAATGAAGAGTGCAGGATACTAAAAGAGTGTCTCAACACCAGAGTTTGAAAGACCTGATCTAGCCTGTTGAAAGTTAATTGAAAAAATTCCAGAGACTGAGGAGGAACTGGCTGGGCTATTTAATCCTCTGCTGTCACTGTCGAGAGTCAAGAATTGCTGTCCATCATGCGTTACCAGAATATAAACTGCACAGCTAGAAAAGTAAATGAAATCTCAAAATATGTGAGTTGTCAAAAGATGCCATGAGAAAATTTAAGAAAATCTATTAACTGCAAACATCTCAAAATACAAAACTCTCTTCCACCTAATGAAAAAAAATCTATCAGTTCTTTCCTCCCTTGTATACTGTGTGGCTTTAATAAAGTCCAGGAAGCTGGTGGGGAGGGGGAAATATACACATGCACACACAGCTTCAAGCTTATCTTTCTGTAAAATAATGAATTACTTTAAATCCAACCCCTACAGCATGACCCAGCTACCCAGTAACAGGGGGAGTGAAGGGGTTTCCAGTATTTGACTGCTTCTTAATCATATTCTATGCACAAAATGCCTTCAAAAATCTATTTTACATTGTGTCATTTTCTCTGTTCAGAATGACAATTCATTCAGCACTAAATTAGTACCTGAGCAAATAAGAGTCACAAAAACCACTGAATACATCAGTGCAGACATTTAAAGAAAAAAAAAAAAAAAAAAAAGACAACAAAAAACCCACAATCAACATATTTTGAATGTTAAGTCCCTTTTATGAGTCTGGAACACAAAGGCATTCTTTATGTTGTTTTAGAAGCACAAATAGAACCTTGCCTTTTCAGGTTACTAATTCTGGGGGGAAAATAAAAAAAAAAGCTAATACATTAGGTCACATATATGTTTTATGATTTGTATGATTACAGTGTTAGCTCTTAATATGTGGCTTTTCCAGTTACATTTTAAAAACAAAAATGAAGTTTCAAGCATCTAGCAGTTAACTATGGAAATCTTCCCAAAATTAAACACGAATGCTGAGATATATATATCTCGTCTGTGTAATTGTATGCAGCACAACAGGTGATTTAGGAGTGCTACTTTTCGCAGTATATCCCTTCGAACAGTATTTCTTCGAATGGGTAGCACCACTTTGCTTAAGAACTCGACTTTCCTCGGGATCATCATAAAAAGCATACCCTTTGTTGCAAGAGTCATAGCAGACCATTAACAGCATTTTCTTGCTAGCTGAAATAAACTGGCTTTCTACAATTATTTTAATTTTGCTCCCATTTAATTCTTTACTTTTTCCAAAATTCCAATCAGATTTGCATTACTTGCATTTGGGATTCTAATAATAGCTCATAGACTGAAAGAAATCAATAGTGAAGATATGTCTCATGTCAGGCATACAAACTCGTTCCTAAACCGACTACAGCCCCTCCCAGGTTAAGGGATTATGTACAGGTTATATCACTATCCCATATTCACCTCTACAGAAAAATGGAAAGATACGAACTCTGCTTGAAATCATAAAACTTGACTCTGCAAAGTGCGCGAGTATATCCTTTAATACTGATTTTGGTCGTTATACATCATAGAGAGTGACTCACCAAAGCCTGAGTTGTAAGTAGAGCCGTGGGAGTTTTCTCTATGAAACCACTTCATCCCACTGCTTTTCCCAGCAGGAGTTGAGCAGAAGCAAAAGAGGACAGACCACCTCTCGCCCCAGGGCTGCTGTTTTCCCTTTCATATGACGAACACCTGAAGGCCCCTGGTGACCATCCTGACCGGGGCAGCACTTTAATGGCGAGCCCTGTCGCTCTGCTTGCTTAAGGAAGCTGAAAAGCTCAAGGGGCTCTAAGGGTTGGAGGACAGAAGGGAGGAAAAAGTTTTCAGAAGGGGAAGTACCTGGTGGGGTGGGAAAGAGGATGAGGGAGCAGCTGCTGAAACACCTCTGTATGATGCTGTTTTGGAGGATACTCGTGGGCTGGGGAGGGATGCACATGGCACACCGTGTTTTATTGCTTGCTTAAGGAAGCTGAAAAGCTCAAGGGGCTCTAAGGGTTGGAGGACAGAAGGGAGGAAAAAGTTTTCAGAAGGGGAAGTACCTGGTGGGGTGGGAAAGAGGATGAGGGAGCAGCTGCTGAAACACCTCTGTATGATGCTGTTTTGGAGGATACTCGTGGGCTGGGGAGGGATGCACATGGCACACCGTGTTTTATTTGCTTGTATCTCCTTTTTTTTTTTTTTTTTTTTTAAAAAAAAAAAAAAAAAAAAAAGCCAGAATTTAGGCAATTGCTAAGAGTCTTTCAGGTCCACAGTTTATTTTCTTTAGTTTCTCTTTTTCTCCTGAGAGTATAAATAGCTTATAGAAGTTTTAAACTGAGTCAAGCAGGATTTAGATGTAGAGAATGTATCAAATTAACCAGAGTAGAAAAAAATACACTCAAGCTGGAGGATAAAAGTGTCATAAAAATATGTGTGTAGGTGTGTGCGTGTGGTGGATGTGTGCATATCTGTGTGTATGTATACATGCACAGCCACACTCATTTTATAAGCCTTTCAATGAGTCTGGGAGGTTAGTAACATTTTGAAAAGGAGTTCAGGAATTGTGGATGTCATTTGCCCGTCTTAACATACACTCAGTGATGCTTCCTGTCTTTATCAATGTAAAGCAGTAGCATGTAAGATTAAAGGAAAAAAAAAATACCTAAACCACTGCATGATTACTTTCTGGAAGGAAGGAAAACACTGGAAGTAGTTCTTGCCTTCATGAGCGTTTCTTCAAAAGCCTCAAACTGGCAGGGGATCAGCCTTGTCTCAGCGCAGTGCAGCACGTTCCCATGCCCAGACAGAAGCCACCCGAGGAGAAGGTGCTGCCTTGGAGGGTGAGAGTGCCCTGCTGCCATCCTGGCATCATCGCGCTGCTGCACTGCAGGAGGCCAGTGTTACTGGTCAAGAGACATGGTGGTTCCAGGTTTATGGAAGAATAGGTGGATAGTTTAAACTCTGGAGTAAAGCCCTGAGGAACCTACTGCATGAAGCAGGGATGAATATAATCAAAACAGTTGCCTCGTTTCTCCATGGATTTGATTTTAGTGTTTCCAGCCTCTGATTTCTTCTGCCAAGTTCCTTATTATCCTAAGGGATTCCTGTAAAAAACTGACCCATCTCAACACATTGCTTTGTGTCAGCTGTCTGGTCTCACGCCTCCAGACAGGAAGTGTGTACACTAAGAAGGTTCACTGAATATCTTTTTTCATGGAACTGATCATGTTGTAACATCTTGGGATCATCGTGGCAGGCGATCTGAGACCTGTATACAAGCATTGTAGGACTGTGCAGGGGAAAGTCAATACCCAATGTGTTGACAGTGTGTCCTCCATCACGCTACCTACCTCAGAGCATAGCAGCATGAGGGTGGTGACAACAAAGCCAACTTAAATGTACAGGTTCTTGCTATTGCCTTTATCTGTGGCCACCTGCTTCTGCCCAAATGCTGCAGTTTGTTGTCACGTTGGTTATCTGGTTACAGTCCAGCTCTTCAAACATTCACTTAACACAATGGATAAAGCAGGAATTTATGGAAGTGGGAAAGAAATGAGTAACTGCAGATGGGGAGGAGGTAATCTTTGACATCAAAGGCAATGGATATAACTAAATCCTCTCGGTTACCATAGAAAATGCTTGTTAAAGCATGTCAATTATTAGCTAAAGAAATGCAACACTTGTGCTGAAATGTTCCCTCTTCGCACTACGCTTTAAAAATAAACATAACTGCATACGATACGAAGTGTTCCAAGTCATGCACAGATTCCTCATTCCTAGAAAGACATAAAACTCGACAACCGAGTATGGGCCAGGAGTCTGAAGGTCCTAAACCCTCTTACATATTTAACAGAGACACCTCTGCTAATTTGCTGAGTGAGCTGGAAACCGCATTTGGGTTTCCTGCTTGCTGTGTCCTCTTGCGATGCCTCACGGCCGAGGGGTGAGATGGGTGCTCCTCTCGGGAGGTTTTCTGCTGGAGTTTCTCAGGTCTCCTCTTGCATTGCAAATTGTCATTGGCATTCAGCCTGGGAGGCTTCTTCCCAGCCTTCTCTGCTCCATGTCTGCCTTAAAAACCCTGTGGTGGAAACGGCAAAGCTGTTCAAAAGTGAGTAAGTGCAGAGGGTTTGGTGGGGGCAGCTGGGGTGCGCAGGGATTTCACCCAGTCAGCAGCTGTTCCCTGACAGCTCCGTCTCCTTTTGGGGGGTGTTATAAAGCAGACCTCACAACATCTGCTGCTCAGTCCTGTGAGAAAGCCATAATGCGGTGGTGGTGGATTTTAAAATCCTGGTTGTTTTCACAGAATTTATGTAATCTCAACAAATACATCCATTAATGGTATTGTACTGTTATTTCACATCATAATGAAAAGCACAGCAAATGAAAAATTGTATTAGACAATACAACCTTTACTTTCAAATTCCCTAAAAAAAATTAAGGAGACTTTGGAATGTTGGATTTTAATGAGATGGTAAAAAATATTCAGGCTGTATTAGCCATTCCAATATTACAGCAATGAAAACCTAATGAAGACCACTAACTCTTATATAATGTGTTATTTAATATGCACCCAAAATGCCTGCAGAAGAGTACTCTTTAAACAGTGTGCATTCGGAGTAAACCCTTGATGAACATTTTAACAGGATGTCAGTGCCACTCAGAAGAAACCAAAGAAATAGCACTAAACCTCGCATAAAGCTCCACACCATGTTTTTTGCAAGGCTATATTTATTACAGAAACCCTTCCACATTTAAATATACTAACAGCCTCTTTAAAATACCATCAACTCCATTGAAATCATACTGAAACCTTTTCTTACAAACCTTTGCTGATGAGGTAGCACAGCATAGGAGCCTCTGGCCATCATGGAAATGGCAGCAGCCTGGTCCTGTGGGACTCCTGACCATGTGCTTAAGCTAACAGGTAACTAAACTTAAAGTATTCACATATGTACCATAGTGGTTTCATGAAAATACCTGGGGCTAGGACCAGTCATGTAACTGTGCCTGGTATGAAGGAAATCTTATGGTCCTCTTAAAACAAGCACCCATCTACAATCTGCCTCCGAGCAGTATGATCTTGAAGACCAACATTTTGGCTCTGCAGGTGCCTCCAGGAGGTGGAGAAAATATAGTGGGTTAACTCATCTTATTCCACCCCTCCGTGATCTGAAATGATGGATTTTCAAACAGTAAAATATTTTCCTGCAGAGAAAAGCTGTTGGGATCAAGGACTGAATGTAAACTTCTGTGGTCCTCACAGAGGTATATTATGGGGAGAGGAGGAAGAGAAGTTGTTTCTGGTTTTGGGGGAGAAATCTTGCATCTAGTCATATTCAGCTGCACCTGCTCACAAAAATAGATTATGCGACAGTGCGATAAACTCACGGACTGGGGAGCTGAGAGCAAAAGCAGTGGTGGAAAATCCAAGACAAAAGCATGATATTACAAGGAAATTGCTCTAAATAGCATGGCTCTGAAATCAGCTGCGTTCAGAGAAGGCATCTTCTCGTAGCACAGCCACAGTGGTGTGTAGGATCTAGTGTCTGCCCTTTCAAAGCTCCACAACTAGGAGCAAGGTGAGGAGGCCCGGGCTTGGTGATTTGGCATAAATTTAAAAATCTGGGAGTCAGTAAAACAAACTGGAGTATAAGGGCTGCACTCAGACGGCAGTAAACCTTTTGCACTCTTAAATCCTATGTAAAATATTATTCTTTAAGGGACCTAAACACCACACCAGCCTCTGTCATGCTTTGGCACGCTCCCACATTAACAGTGAGAGCTGTGCTATTCCTCTCGACCACCCTTTTCACTGAAGTGCTGTATAATATATTAAAAATTACAAAAAGCCTGTATCACTGTGATGGTGGAGGGAGAGCAGAGCCTTCAGTAAATGGTAAGTGCCCCAAAGAAACTCTTTCTAGTGTCTCAAGGCAGGAAAGTTTACAAGCGGGTATAGTAAAAGCTGGCAGGAGGCAGTTTATTTCATGTTTCCATCTGCCAGTTGTATTTCGTGAAATGGAAGATTGTCCTTTCACTCAATAAATTCACCTTTTTCACTGCAGAATTTTCACATTAAATACTAATAACATTGTTTCAGGGGATCAACTAAAGGACATAACAGGCAATTAAACAGCTCCAATTATATCATAATTTTCCATGTCGACTTATTTCAACAGATTACCAAATTTCTATTGAAATGGAGTTCCAAAGGGGCTTAGCAATGTTTTAAGCATATGTTCCAGGGCTACAGTCCCAGCACTGAATATTAATAACACAGTTTGAGATGTGTGCTCTCATATGTCACAGATATCATAGTTTTGGTTCATTTTCCATGAATTATTGAAATGAAGAATTATTTCCTGTTTTCTTTTTCGAATCAACACTTTCTACCAGGACTGCTGGAAGGAGTAAAATGCAGGAAATGTGCTTCAGTAGATAAGAACTGAAAGCAATGTGTTGGGGATGTTACCTGCATTTACATATTTGTATTTTATTAAGTAATTGAAAGAGCCTGTCCAACTTGTACAACTCGCGCATCATAAATAAATACCAACCAGATAACTGGAAGCAAAGGCTTCCTCAGTAGCAACAATTCATACCATCCCTACAGTGATTGCCTGGGCAGTTCTCCACTTTGTCTTGCAAAATTCTCACTACTTAACTCCCTTTTCCTGTTCCCCGGGAAATGGAATACAAGGTCTCCTTAGAGTCGGGAAGTAAAAACAAGAGATACAACAACAAACATTCAAAGGTTAAATTTAATCTTAGGAATCTGAGTTGTATACTGCATGGATTTCCGAAAAGCAGGAATACGAGGAAAAGCTGGTGAATAATGCCTATTTAATAGCCAGTGTAAATTAGATTTTATGCAAGGTCTAGAGGCATTTATATAGCTATTTCAATGTGTTCATAGTTTTAAATCACCTACCTGTATGTGCCTTAAAAAGGGAGCCCAAAGCTAAGCATCTAAAGCAATATGTAGCTGCCTAAATTGGTGCCTTTTCTACCTGAAGCAGTGTTGAAGAATATGGATATATCTGTGTATATATATAAATATATTGTATCTGTGTATAGATATAAATATGCAGAAAATAAAGAGTTTAGAACAAAACCTTCCACTTTGCATGCTGCTTTTCTAGAGGACAGTATGGAAGCTGCCAAGAGGGATATCAAGTTGTCCAATACTCACTTGGGACTCCTGCCCAACGTGATGAGCACAGCATGGGGGTTTGGATGGAGCTGGATTTGTATCAGCCTAGAGTACTCCACAGTTCTCTCCAATGTGCACCACAGCTTCTGAGCTCTCCATACTGTTAATACTTAGGCAAAATAATTAAAATGCATTTTCAATTAAAAAAAAAAAAAAAAAGTTGGCTAATTTTTCATTTGAAACAGATCTAATGCAAATTAATTTTGGTATTACACCTGTGAGCACCCTGAGCTGTCTATAACAGTTTTCACATACTTAGAGAAAAATTATATTTAAGATGTCCAAATCTGCAGTCAAAATTTCAAAGGATATCAAACCAGTGAAGAGCCAGGTGATCAGCTTAGAACCTGAAACCAAAGCATGTTAAGGTGATACAGTGGTTTTCAGCAACAGTTTGTCTTTTGCCACTCTTGACCAACAATTAATTGTCTTTATTTCAGTTATTTAGTTTAGGTCAATGTTATAACTATGTCATACAACATCCAGAAAATAAGGACAAAGAAAATTGTTTTTCTTCTCACGATATATCCATGGAAACAAGATACTGGAAGTTCAGATAAACGACCTCTAAAATCCTGAAAGACATGGCAACAGGGAATAAAGGATTCAATTCACCAAACAACAGTAAAATTTATTTATCAAACAAATAAGCAATAATTGTAAACCACAGCCTGATATATAGAAAAAATGGATTTGTCCCATATATTTATTGTAGCTATGTTTAATTTAAAAATGACAGTGTGGTTTTCTCTATATTTAATTCTAATTACTATTAAAAGCCTTAATATAAAATAATGAATGTAATCAATAACAATTAAAAATTTATCATGTCACATAAAAAATTAAGCATATAAAAAGTGACTATAAGTCTTTCACTGTGCATAAGGTATTTTCCTTTTTAGCGCAAGTTATACCTTTTTTTAGTATATAAGCTGTACTTAATTCCAGATCAGCATATTTTAATGGATATTCTCCCACAAGAATCAGTATCTCTTACAGAAATTAGCTAGTAAATGTAACTATATAACAAAGTTATTTAGCATGTTTAACATAAGTGGCTAATAACATATTTACTTGAATGCTGCTATAAATTGCCATTAGAAAGTGTGATTTTAACATTTGATTTAAATCATTATGCCCTGAACTGAAAGACAGGGTCAACTATTTAGTTATAGTATTAGGAATTTTACTTATATCCGAACTTCTTTGCTAGTTTTATGGTCTTTTGGTATATCACAACTTTTAACTGTGCCACTCATTTTCAAACTCCAAAACTAAATCAGAATTTTTTAAACTAGTATGGACAGCTAAGCATCCCAAATCACAATCTTACCCAGCTGAAATGATTCTTAACATCTGTTCCAGCCTGCAATTAAACTATGCATGTTGATAAAACAAGCCCATTTCTTAACACTCTTTGGCTGCAAGAAGTATTTTTTCCATAGCCCACATCAGGATAAGAAAAGTCTTTCTTACCCTTCCACAATTTTCAACAGTTTTTGTAGGCCTGAAAAGTGGAATCTGTGTTTGCTTTGTTTTTTCTACAGGAAGTATTTTTGAAAGCGAGTTTGTTTTAAATGGTTTCTGTCTCTCAGTTTGTTTTCCTCTTTTTCTAAAAATACAATTCCCATTTTTCTCACCCCTCATTTACAAAATCTGACTCACTATCTTTGCACTCACTCATAACGCAGCATGACAAAGAACTGCCAGCAGGAAACAAGGATTAAGGGCTTGGCTTTTCTCAAGTTAGCTAAAAGTGAGTATTTTTTTCTCTCACCTCAAAAAACCCACAAGCATTTACTATATGTTTTCCAAGGACACCAGAACATTTCATCAGGTATTTTAGACAGCTATAAATATCTTGTACTCTCCAAAACCAGTGGATACTTCTCCAAAAGCCATTCTGGGCTCTTGGTTAACTGTATATTGATATTCTTCAAAGAACTCTTTTGATTCCCTTTTTCAAAACAGAATAACTTATTATAGAGTAAATGTTTGTCAAAGTTTCTATATTTAAGTGAAAACTGGGTTTGAGTGCAAGAATCCATCCTAATAAAACTCAGTGATTTGGGTTTCAGGGGATGTTTTTTGAAAGTTTCTTTTATATTTGCATAAAGAAGCTGGGCCAAATTTATGGACCTTGGGGTTTAGAAAGGCAAAAATAAATGTGATTAGTCAAGTCAGAAAATGCTTTTCTCTGGAAATCTAGAGAATACCTGAAGTTTGACCCATAGACCTCATAATAATGGGGTGCATGAAAAAAACATCAACTAAACCTCACCCTCTGTAGCACAAGGGTGACACTACAGTAACATCGCACATGGTCTGGTACTACTGGCAAAGACAGTTGCTCTATGGGGACTGGATAACGGAGTAAAGTCCGTGTGATAGCAGTAAACCACAGGGGCTTAGCTGTAGGCTGGGTAGCATCACATAACCTCACACAGTATAACTGCTGAATTAAATGGTTGCTCAGTCTCAATACACTCAAGCGCTTTCTTTTCAACAAGAACAAATGAGGCCAGATTCTGGAAGATATAAAGCCAGTAATAAAAGAACAAATCTTGAAGACTTTCTTACAAAAGTCCCACTTACCTGAGAGCTTTCTGTGTAAAAATAGCTATTTATTAATATTCTACAGCAGGGAGTTTGAGGTATTTGCAATCTTTGCAAACAGAACTCATTTATTTTTCACACAGTGAAGAAAAATTTAAAGAAATTCTCCAGTGACTCCGCTGGGCTTGGCTGGGAATACAGAATTGACTTTACTGAGTATCATTCTGGAATAGAACTAAATACGGCCTTTGAAATTGAACTGGTGTCAAAAAGCTAATTTCAGATAGTCTCTAAGTCTCTCCTTGCAAAGCCTAATAATTCTCTGGTTACTTTTTTACACAGCTTTTGTATGTAGATTCAAATTGTCTCTTGAGCATAAGGAGCAAGGTTCAATTTGTGTTATCTGGATATCTACTTCTCCGTATCCCAAACATCTGTACAGCCTGAATCTGCATTACTTGTTAGAAGGATTCCCCACACTGGAGTAGGAGACATGTGCCTTGGCAGAGTCTGTGGGACAAATGAGCGCTTTAACACATTGCAGCAGTGCTATTAAGATCTTGACTTCCTAAGTGCTGAATTTACACAAAAAGATAACGCTGCTATTTTATCACTTAGCAGCATCTGCAAACTTAATGTTTCACAACACCATAAATGATGATATCTTTTACCAAAAATAGCATTTGCACAACCAGCCATGCGGAGGAAACATTTCTACACTGTGCTTCTGACAATCCAATTGTGGTTTTGAGTATTTCCCAACTTTGGAACGAAGTTTTGCTGCACAACCCTCCTTCTGTTTGGCATTATCAGCCTGTGTCATGCCAGAAGTCATTGCTGATCTACTGTGCTATTTGATTGCTGACATGTGGGCAATCCCTTAAATTGGGCTATTGCAGGTTAGCAGGGTTCTCAAAGATCTTTAATATGTGAAATTACTCCATTTCCTGAGCTGTCACAGGCAGTTGAACACCCACGCTGCTGCTGCCAACCCAGATGAAATGTGCTCTGGATCCACAGCTTCCCCGAGGTCCAAGATTGACAACAGAGAGACACCTCAGCAGCACGGCAAACCTGGACTTGCAGCTCAACAGCATTCTTTTTTTTTCATTCCCCAGGGTCAAGTTTCAACTTCAGTTGGCTCAGGCTCCCAGATCTAACCCTCAGTATTAGGAAGCCAGCAGGCTTGAAAACAGGCTCAGAGTAGGAACCTCAGATGTTTTCTTCCTTTCCTAGCTCTCACAGATGGACACACTCCATTTGGTTACCCAATGGGGCTTCTTAATCCAGGAAGAATTCAGTCATTACTGCTTCATCTTCAAGATGTAGAAACTTGGCCCAATTTGTTTGGTCTAGTTCATTTTTTTTATTTACTGTATGAGCTAACAAATTCTCCAAGTGGGTTTTAGAGCTTCTCATTATTAGAAGTACATAGAAGTAATACATGCATAAACACATTTTTTATGTATATCATTAAACCACAGGCAGCTTTGTGATAAGCATTATTTTTTTTTTTTTTTTCAAACTAGATGCCACTGTTAAATTGTTAATGAGAAAGAAAATCGCTTTCCCTCTTCCAATTTTTCTCTTTTTGCAGAATTAATATATTAGGATGAAGTAAGAGAAACACTCCTCTAAGTAGCTAGTAGGTTGTGAGACAATAAAAAAAGCCTTATGAAAACATTAGCCTAAGCAAATAATATTTGGAACACAAGATGAAAAAGTGTTTTGATTCCCTATACCCAGAGATAATATTGCCAGTCCTCGGTTTTGGACAGAGAAAAAAAAAAATAAAGAAGGATAGAAGGAAAAAAGGACTCTTCCAAAGTCGATAAGCATTTCAGCTCTGGCCATATCAAATAATAGTTAGTGATTTATTGCCAGTTTGATTTATGGCATGAACAAGGTCCTGCCAAATTACCAGTTCCTAGAACTGTAGTTTCCGTTCTGCTCCTCAACGGTTCAAAGGGACGTATAGCTCAAAAGAAGTGATACGATGCCTTAAGGGACTTGGTGTAAGAGAAAGCAAGAGATAGCAGAGAGCAACCTCCTAAGGAAGAACAAAATGTAGCTTGGCAGGAGATGCCTGGAAAATGTGAAGCAAGGGAAGACTGAATTAGAGTGAAAGCCGAGGCTGTGTTTATGAAATCAAGCCTAAATTACGGTACAATGTTGTGTCTTCCAAACCAAAGGAACAGCACACACAAAGACACTGGCTCGAAATAAAACTTGCTGCTCTGTTAGTGACTTCCTCTCCTAAATCACCTACTATCCTGAGCTAGCAGGTAACTTAACGTATTAAACATGCACTCATGCATTGTAATTTACAGCTACAATTACATTCCTTTGAAGATTTATCCCTGTTTGCTGTGAGAAGGATCTGCAATTAAAATCTATGTCAACAAGCAGAAGTCAAATGAAAAGATAAGGTCACATAGATAGAGTAAAACTTCTGCTCTATACCCTTTACAGAGCACAGCGACACAATGTCTTGGAGAGGCAATTGCTTGCTTCACTTTAATTTTAGATAATCAAAGAAGAAGTAGCAGTGGCTGAAAAGATGTAGCATGATTTATAACACAGAGGCAGGGAAGAAGAAATTGTATCTAAGGCAGTGCTTAGAACAATGCTTAGCCTGAAGCACATGTTTAAATTTCACAAATTTAACTGATGTGAGAAGATATTTAAAAGTAAATAAATGTTTATATGGTGTTCTGAATCTGAGCAGACCCAAATGAAAAACAACAACTATATTATTAAGATTTGAATCTTGCTAAATCTTATAATCAAGATGCTGGATGTTCTATTTATAAGTAAATAGTGGGTTCCTAACTATAAGTAACTTTAATTCACCTTCATATAGCAGCCAGGAATGGATTGCAGGCAAGTCGGATTTCTAATTGTACGTGCACCTTTTCATCGTTGTGCTGCACGCAGTGGGCAGGGGCGTTATGAGGACCCTGGGCAGGTGTGAGGGGCATCTTCCTGCAAGAATGAAGAAAAGTGGCAGAAGTCACTCAGTAGAAGTGACAAACCCTGTGGTGAAACCGCAGTAACAGTAGCAGATCGAGAACCCAAAGTCAGGAACAAAACCAGGTACAGTGCTCTATGGAAAGCTAGTAGTCCAGTGCAGATTTACCCATGTTTGAGTCGAAACTGAACAAACCGCTTTCCCAGCAGACAATGTAAACTGGAAAGGACCTGCGAGAAAGTGCACCAGAATCATCCACCTTTCCTTGAACTTTACAAATGGGTTTCCAATTTCCTCACTCTATATATCATTTACAACCCCAACAGCTTTGTCCCTTGTACCCTGCTTTTTTTTTTTTTTTTTCCCCGCTAGTGAGAAAAGAGTCATCTGTCTCCTCTCTCAGTTTTTGTTCACTCGTACTCTTCTTGCAACATAATTTGGCAATGATTTATTGTGCGATCCTATTCCAAACAGGTGTCTGTTTTCTGGCTCCCCCTGCAAACTCAGTTCCAGAGAGCAGATGGTAATAGTTAGCTGCCTTCTGCACCTGCATGGATGAGAGCAGATCTGAAGAACCTCTTCTGTAGGTTGAATGGCCCAGAGCAATATTTAGATCACCTTGTGGTTAACGTGTAAGTAGCCAACTGTATCCAGCTTGGCACTGACACTGTGGTGATCATTAGTGGAGCTGAATTTAAGGCGGAAAATGCTTTTGAGAAACTAAGATAAGGCAGGATGATTTGGCATAGTATCAGGCAAAAGGCACCTCAGGAATAGCAGCATGAATGGACAATACCCGCCCAGGTCTTTTCTGCCGCGTTTCAGGAATTCTTGCAGGGATCACATGAATAGGGTCATTTACTGTATTTCAGACCACATCCAGCTGTCAGGATTCAGCTAAGAATTTGGGGACTTCTTAATTAAATACATTAAAGCAGACTTAGTTTTCTAAACACGCATCACATTTAATTGGTAACTGGAACAATCTAATCTGCTATGTTCTGACCCAGGAGAAGGAAGGTGTGGGAGAGATGGATTTGAAGCCTGAGTTTTTTCAAGGTGATGAATAGTCTGAGAACTAGTGAGCTAAAAAGAGAGGGAGTGAGAGAAATGAGAGAGGAAAGAGAAGTGAAGGCTAAACAGGGAATTAAGGAACTTCCTGCAAATCCAAGCAGCATGAAAGTGGGACGTAAAGTTACAGAAAGAAACAAATGAAGAATAAGAAAAATCTGGAAATAATCATTAGAAAATTCAGTCCATGGAAAAGCTGTATACTCGAGAAGAGGTCCATTTACTCAATACCTGTTTCCAGACATGGTTGAGATACAAACTGAGGCAGAACATGTGGCTCTGAGTCTGGCACAGATCAATAGCAGCTCTGGGCATCAGGTCAGGCATTCACCTGCAGGGCAGAAGAGTCAAGCTTACAGATTTGGGTAAGTCCCATCTCTAAACCAGATCAACAGAGTTTACAGAAAATACTCTTACCTTCACAGGCAGACACTTCTTAGCTATTGAGGCCTTTGCCAGCTCTTGTGTGCTGAACATGAGGTCTGTAAGCCATTCAGGGCTTTTTAGTGGGATTTCTGTTCCTGGGTGTTTTTCACCACATTGTATCATTTGTTGGGGGCCAGTGGCACTGTTGGGTACCTCACTGGGTTCTCAGGATCAATGGTTAGAGGCTTCAGGCACTTTTCCTGGAGGAATAATAAGACCACAGCAACATTAGGGTGTCAGTAGCTCTCTGCACGGCACAAAGGACGGCTTTTCTTCTCTGGTACGTATTTTTTTAATTAACAAGAAGAATCTAGCAAAAAACCTGGCAAGTAAATAGAAAAACATGATCATTCAGATTTCTAAAACACTACAAAACACCAGTAGCTATATACTTGTAAAAGTATGCACAGATCCATTAAAGTAGTGTTGAACTTTATGTCTCAAAGGGCAATTCCATAAAAGCAAGTACTTTCTCCTGACTGTTACACTTAGAAAGTCACTGTGAAAATAATCACTCTTTAGATATTTGAGACTCATATTATGCAGTGGGAGAAAATAAATCTCTTTAAGAGTCCTGTTAGCAGAGAGGAGTTATAACTCTTTAGAGGTACTACTGATTTCAATATTAATAACACTATTCTGCAAATCTATTTTTCTAATCAGTTTCTGAATCTGTGATCAAAATTTTAAGTTAAGTGTTTTTTTCAGACCTCATACTTTTCTAATTCCAGGGAGAGAAGACTCTAATAACCTTTCTTCAAATCCCTGTTAAGAATCACCTCATGTACAGAAAAACTAAATGCCTTGTAAAGACTGTTAGGCTTTAAGAGTTTTTCCTCTATTAAAGTTGAATAATATTTAAGACTTTCTTATCTTGATATTACTCTGTATCATAGAAAAACTGGAAACTCGTCACTGTAATACCATTTGAGTGGAAACAAGTAATTTCACTCAAAGTTTTCTCAAATGCTCTAAAATATATGCATCTTTCCCCTTTTTGTTATATATAAAACTAATAGTTATTTTTAACCTGCCTTTCACTTCATTGACATGCCTGCATTATAAGACTCCTGTTTTGTTTAGGGTTTTTTTTGAATGCTCTTTTGATGCCAGTAGCATGGCTTGAGAGTAGATTTGATCTTCATGGAATTTATGAAAAATGCGATTGGAAAGGGATGGATACCAATGTGATGAGTGGGATATAAGGATCTGTACAGACTAGAAATAGAGTTGGCAAATGTGTTAAGTTCCAGACTCTTGGGAGATGATCAAGGGTAGGAACATCTACTCCTTTTAACTATTAAGAAATTACTTGAAATATTTTTTTCTCCTCTGCCTTGTGCTTGTGTTGTCAGGAAGACTTGTGCTGTTATGCAATAGCCTGGATCTGAGAATTCTTGGTTTCATGGGAAATGCACAGCTGTAAGATCACACATTTGCTCATGGGTTAAACCAAAGGTCTATTTTGCCAAGTGCCACTTAGAAACTGTCAGCAGAAGCATTGGGAAGGATTATGAGGGTGAGGGAAATAGCCTCTGTCATGTATCTATCTTCAATACCTCCAATCAACCAGAATCCAGAATGTCTCTCTGCATTTAAGAGCCACTCCCATTACTTTGTCTAATTTCATGAATCTTTGAATAAATTGATATCCAGTGGACAGTGGCTTTTTGTCATGCACTGTGGGAAATATTAAATAACAGTATCATACAAGATAATGCCTGTTATATATTTGAGACAGCTCCTCTTATCTCCAGCTCTGTATTGATACGCTTTCTCTGTGTGTGACCCTGACATATAATGGCCTATGGTAATTTTTGGCTTTGCAGCCTTTGCTTCAATTTTAAATTAGCAGGAAATATAAAAGTGTGTGCGATTGCCCCTCTTCTGCAGGGCTGGTCATGGAGAGGAGAACAAACAGATCGTCAATAATTAATTCAAGAGGTAGAGGGGAATAAAGTTATAATGGAACTTGAAAGAGTCTTTACCTTTCAGACAGGAGCTCTTCAGAGAAGGATTATTTCCTTCCCCTCCCTCAATTTTATTCACTGTCTTTCCCCTCTTCCACATCATGCTCATGAAGATCCTAGGGCCAAGGATTCAGCATTCACAAGGAGAAGGGAAAGGCAGCAGAAGCTATTTATTCCTCCTGCTGCAAACTGCAGAAGAGGGGTTGGACCACAACCCAGAGGCACACCTGCCAGAGTTATCTTTAGGCTCTTTTCTGGCCAAGGGACATTAGAGTAGGTGGCACATGCCCCTACCCCTCCCTGCCCCACAGGCTTCTCCTGGCTGCTGGGCACTTCCCCACCGTCCCAGGTGAGATCTTACCAGCCATCAATTGCTTTTTTCCCCCACTGCTACAGCCCCCTTCCTCAGCCAAGGGGCTCCTGAGGCCCTGCCGCCCCTTCTCCCCACCCCGGCTAGCACCGCGTTTCGGCTATGAGGAGGGAAACTATTCCTCTGAAAAATAAGGCACTGGAGGTGGGGGAAAGCATTTACAGTGCTACAGGTGTTTGGATACAACACAGACTAAAATGTACTTTCCCCGTGGTGATTTGGGGTCAGAGTTTGCTTTTGGCTGAACCAATATCGAACAACACTAATTCAGCTCATATCAGCAGAGCTGCTCCAGACTGGCACTGGTAGGACCAGAAGCAAAATGCAGGGCCATGTTTACTTTTCTGGCTGAAATGATTAATTATTCAGAAACAAGTCTATCATAGGCAGAGCATTTCCTTCAATTAATTCAAATTAACATTTTGTTTATAGCACAGAGTAAGCCTTTTCCTTTTCGTAGTTCAAAGTGAACCCTGGGGGCTCTAAATATGCCTCCTGGTGATTTAATTAAAAGATAAATATGCATTTTGAAAAAAATTTAAAAAGAAGGAAAAGCTACAATTAAATAAAAAAGCAGTAGCTATGAGGGAAAGGAATTCACGATGTAAGAAATGAAAAGGAAAACAGAAGTCGCTAAAAAAAGAGTGTGAATTAGGACACAGAAGAAATGAAAGAAACAGTTTCTGAAAGCAAAGGGGCACAAAAGAGTAAATAATGCACGGTAAATATATTGTTTTGAACACAAAGGTCACACGACCAAGTGTGGGCCTGATCCACAGGGGCTCATGGTTGGCTTTGTAGGGCGGGGGAGCAGAGCTGTAGCTCCCGAATGGTCGCTGCTCCCCAGGCTGTAGGACTTCAGCATACATGTCCCACTATAATTCGGGGTAACAGGCTAACAAAAGCAAGGTTCATTACCAGAAGCAGGGTCCCAGCTGAAGGACATTTGGAAGCCAGTGCAAGACCAAGGTTCATTACATGTCCCACTATAATTCGGGGTAACAGGCTAACAAAAGCAAGGTTCATTACATGTCCCACTATAATTCGGGGTAACAGGCTAACAAAAGCAAGGTTCATTACCAGAAGCAGGGTCCCAGCTGAAGGACATTTGGAAGCCAGTGCCAGACCCCGGGCGGACCAGTGAAGTAGCTAGGCCGGATGCACATGTTGTGTGCACAAAAGCCATATTGCTTGGTTTCTACCACACCTTCATAGCAGTAGAAGCGGAGTCGCGTAGATTCCAAAGACAGGAGATAGGGTGGAGAAATGTTATCTGAGTGAAAGTTATAGTGTATGTCTTGGTCCCTAAGGCTGTCCCTCAGGTACTCCACATGGCATAGGTCAATCGGTGATCACCACAGGGCTTCACAACCTACTTGCTGAGCGCCATATGCCTGCAAACGAGCAGGGACCATGGGTAGCACCAGCCTCTCCCCGGGGCGCCAAGCCAAGGCCACCATTGCGCTGCCTGCAGGGCTTGCCCACACCGAGCAGCCTCTGCCTGTGTGGGCAGAGGATGTGGGCAGAGGCCCTCTGCTCCTGCCTACCCTCCCTGGAGAGCTCCAGGTGCTCCATCACAGAGCATTGTCCTGCTGCCACAGCTCCACCACAGCGGCAATGCTGCCGCTGAGCCGGCCAGCCTCCAGTTCCCTTCTGGCATGTAGTTATAATTGCCTGTAATTTCAAATGTCTACAGAAAATTGTATTTTTGCTGACAATACAGGTATGAAGTAAGCCTAGCTTATATTCTTTTAACTGCTCCATGTAAAGGCTTTGTAAAAAACAGTCCCGATCAATTTAAAACCACTTCTGAAGACCTGTTATTTCATATTGTCCACCAAGTGTTCACAAAAACCTGTTCCATTTCACAGCTTCCTGATGATACAACTCCCTCATGTCCCATCTTTTCTTTTTTTTTTTTTTTTTTTCTCCCAGTGTCCAAGTCCTAAAGTATCTTTTCAGCTTGACACTGGAAGAATGATACTGGTCCAACTACCCCAGGGGTAGTAACAACTATAGACTCAGTCTGAGTTCAAGAGTCTATGACAGAAACACATTTTGTCTTCCTGCATAGTATTTTATACTAGTTGAACTAAATAATGAATTGGAATTTAAAACTACAAATGGAAGAGAATGGATACACTATCAATATTAAATATAGTGGTGAACCTGACATTTAAGCCCCTGACATAGGATTAATATCTTTAATACATTCACTAATTTTTAAGGGTGGTAGTTTTCCATCCATCCTCATGGCTATTGATGACATTCACTAGAACCAGTGCGTGATGTTGAGCTCTGCTGGGCATGTTCTTTTTTGGAGATTAGCTGCCTTAAATACAACATGTGAGTAAAACAAAGAGGCCCTATGGTTTTAGAAAGCTGAGGTATTTCTGGTCCTGTTAACTATCCACTGGTTTGGATAGTCTGTTTTGGATCAGGTCATTAAGCAAGACGATTTTCTGACCATTTCCCACAGTAAGAAACGTTTTTTATAGAAATGCAATAAAAAAGTTTTAACAGGAGGAGTCCACCCAGCTGAACATTCCCTTCCCTAAAACATTCTTCCACAAGGATACTCATAGCTTCCATAAATGTCAGGGGAAGTTAAACACATATGGAGACATATAACTATATGGCCTAAAGAACTGTAACATGCATCTGCACCCACATATACACTTACACAAGAATATACACCCTTCACACCTCCACCCAGGAAATGGAAATTTAGCAGAACAAGAACATTAAAAATTATAACTGATCTTGTCAGGAACTCTAGACAATATTTAATTCTGCAGCTCTTGGAAGAGAGGATTAGGAAACAGCTTTATAACTTGGGTGGGGAGAAACTGGTGGATTGAAATAAAGATTCTGGGCTGATGAAACAGCTCAGCATTTCTGAGTTCCTGTCTTGCAGGTTATGATGTGATTCCTCTCATGAGTATCCCAGCTGAAGCTCAGGAAGGCAATAATAAGTCTTAAAGCCTTGGGGTTGTTGCCAAGAAAATTGGAGGGTTCTTAGAAAATGAGAATGTGGCTGTCTCTAGTGTTCATGGCTTCAGTCTCACTGCTGCTCCTCATCACTGTGACTGCAGGACTGAGGGATATGTAAGGCTGTAGCTGAGAAAGTTAAAGGCCAGGGTCCATTCTGAAAAGGTTGGTTTGGGCAGGAGGGAATACCATAGTCACAAGTCTCAGATTTATCTGATTGATAGGAAATTACTCCCTGAACAGCCTAAAACTGAGTTTTCAACAAAACATTTTTTTTTTTTTTTTTTAAAAAAAAGGATCCATTTTTTTTTCACTGAAAATGTTTATCATCCAACAAAAAGATTCTTAAAACCTGGAATATTCCAATAGAAAATGAACTGTAGTTCAAGAAAACCATAGTTCCAGTGACTTTAAGTCTTATTTGCCTATATGAGTCCAAATCTTCAGCTGAAATACATTTCTCAGACATCCTTTGAGATTCTCTTGAAACACATGCTCCTTTTTCCCAAAGACAAGACAATGTTGCATCAAAGAAAATTTTTTTCTGAAACTTTGACCTATAGGAGGTACAGTGGCATTTTAGGTACCTGAAACAGAATGCCAATAAGCCCCATCAAAATATTTTAGCTTTCCACCAGAAGGCTGGATGAACAGCTACACTGAACCTTAGAACTGCTCAAAGGCCTTTGCTAACTGATAATAGAAAGATCAGAACCAGTTTGCCTACAATCATATTCAAAGGAGAAGATACACATCAAATCCAGATAGCTGGAAAAAAGTCTCTAGGCTGTATAAGTGGAAGCCACAAAGCCTGAAGCAGCTTTTGATATCTTTCACCTCTATAAAACCTTCTTGCCTTCAAAATTGATGGAAGCTGCAGCCTGATGGAAATATCTATTTCAAATACATATTTACATATCTGCCCTGCCAAGGGTAATGTTAGGCTCAAAAAGAAACGGAAAATCATCCAAGCGTGAATTCATTGCCAGCCTGTTACAGGCACGAAGAAGTAGATTTCTGGTGTTTGCCATTGATTATGTAGATCTTTATCAGAAAAGTGGTATTCATCCTGAAGAATCAAGATCTTACTAAATATCACCTTTGCCTTTCCCTCCACTCAAAAAGCTATGGAAATACAGATAAGAAAAAGTATAGTGAATCTTCATAATATATCAATGATTTAAATCCCCTGTGGTGTGCTTTAGATAGAAATGAATGCTGCTATAAACTGCATACACATGATGTGTGGGGGATACTGTTCAGTTTTAGTCTTGTCAGTGATAGAAATTCAAAGTATTCAAACCACCTGACTCCTCTCAAAGTTATTCATTCTGTTTAACCAAATCTGAAACAAATTGTGTGGCGGTACACGCATAATAGGTATTTGTGCATTCAATAAAGTCATACATATACGTTACCTAAAATGCAAACGTGCATCAGCCAAGCAAAGCTAACAACGATTAATCATATTCTAATTTCCATCTATCTTTCAAGTTAATGTGGTGGCGACATTGCTATTATCTGAAATTGAGCCGAAGTTCACAACGCTGCCTGCTGGGATTTATTGATGGGCCGTGGCTTGATAATTTTTTTTAACTGTTGATATGGTCCAGCGCCACCTGAATTTTAATAACACTCAACCTTTCTCAAATCCTCATGAAAAAAGTGTCCTCACACGGGCAAGCGACGGCAGTTCACGAGACTGCGTACAAAGTCCGGTTCACGAGTCAGACACTGCCGTAGCAGTGTGGAGCAGAAATCTACTCCAGACATAGTGTAATCAATATCACCTTGAAGAGAACTGCATATGATTATTACGTGAAAGTCTTCATCTCAGTGCTCTGAAAACATTTTAATGCTTTCCACCACCTTCCCAGCACCCGGACAGAACGAGAGAGAATGAAATGTCCTGCCCCTTAACTGGCAGCTACATTTGCATCCCAGCACAGTGAGGCCGTTCCCTTGGTCTGAGCAGCTGTAACGTTGTCCTGCTCTTTTACGTGCTTTGTAAGCTCTCTGGCAGCTTTTTGCAGAAATGCAGTTTCCCAGCCCAGGACCATTGGATTCCAGCACCAGTGCTGACCTCCTGGACCACTCAGTAGCTTAAGCAAATCCCTCGCTGGAGCTCCCTTCCAGTCACCTCTGCAGAGAGGTATGGGGGTGAAAGCAAACAAGCCGAGTAGCTCTGCGAAAGTCTGGAAACATGTTTATTCCTGGTTTCGGCAGATACTACCGAGTAGGTCTCCTTTCGGACTCCCACAGCTCTTGAGCAACACGTTTTGTGCTGACCACATAACATGCCGCAGGCGCCTCCTTCCCCTGAGAGTTCCCCTGCGAATTTCCTTGCAGATTTCAGAATTAACTTCTTTATTTCCTGTCTCTGTGAGCAATGCCAGAGGCCTCGTAAACAACTTGCTGCAGGTTGAGGACCACAGCTTTACATAGCAAGTACGTAGGCAGCCTACAAACCTAGATAAAAAAATAACAGAAACCTATATATGTGCCTGAACTGCATCCGCACACAGCAGATATTCAGAGGGGAGAACTGCCGTGAGGCAATTCAGGTTACTTCTCCAACTCAAAGTATTGTGGGAAAGGATTATTACACCCTTCTCATGCATTTGCATTTTTTTCTGAGGCCTTTCTAAGGGACAGGATACAGACAAGTCTGGCCTGATGCAACTGTTCTTCATCCACCACTGTCCTGCAGGCTGGGGGCACGTGGTCTCCTCTGTCTACCCTATGGGAAAGGACTAGATGATTGTTGTAGCTCCCTTCTGACTGAAATGGTCTGGTCTAGTCTAGCTTAAAAAGGTGCCTGGGCTGCAAACTGATGTTTGTCCCTGTCTGTGATTCCCCTGACTGATTTCCTTGCAGCCCCCGATCTCCAAAACTCTGTCACTACACAGTGAGACACCATTAATGCTTTTTCTTTCTCCTGGACAGAGAACCCATTCTCCAAATTCACATGTTTTCAGGCCAAATTCCCTCAGTTTCAGACATTAGGCTACCTCCATCAAAAATGAAAATCTGGAGATGCAATGACCCTACGAAGCATGCAGTCCCAAAATCAGACAGCAGCTTCAAACAGTCATTCATGGCACATCAGTTCTGTAAGATCAACCAGAACTCATAAGAAACTTTCCAAATTGTTATGACTTCCCTTTTTTTTTTTTTTTTTTTCCAGGAGAGTTTTAAGAGTTACAGCCCACTATAAAGCTTAGCTTGTAATACTTCAAAGCATTTTATCTCCCCCGCTTTATAGGAACAAATTGAGTATGCCACATTTCCCAGCAATATAAGCTAACTGCAGCCAGCAAACTGAAGTATGCCTTTAGTAAAAATAGTAATTTTCCTTTGCTCTTCATTAACTATCTGAATCCTAACCAACCCTCCAAAGAATCCAGTGGTTTGCGTAAAATAGGGTAGTGATTGCGATTTGAGCTCTCTTTCCACACAGCTGGAGAACATCTTCTTCTCTTTTATTCATCCAAAAAAAAAAAAAAAAAAAAGAAAAAACCAGAAATGTCATCTCTGTTCTCCCGCTGATTGTTTCATCAATCACCCGCATCTGTGATAACGCTAGCTGACTTCTTCAGCAGGGTTCAAACAACACAGTGATCAGCTAATTTCACTGTTTACAATGAAGTTATAAACTGCATTTTACTCAGATGACAGGATGAAGTTGCTACAAAAAGACTCAGTATTTATTTAGCCTTCTAGCAACTACAATGCCATAATGGCATAGCACCAGCATGGATAAATCTATGTGACCCCAGTTCCTGGCACAAGAGTAAAAACTGTCAGGGGATGGAAAAAAAGTGTGGCCAGAATGCACTTCTCTCCAACAAAGACAGCTAGTCAGCAACTTTTTTTTTTTTTTTTTGTAGAAGTGTCTCTGAAGAGAAAATATGCTTCTGAAAATGACTGGAGGGGAGAGGTAATACTAATTTTTCTATAATATTTTGATCTACTGCTGTTTATAAGAAAGCGTTTAGTTCCTCAATTTTGCTTTGTGGTCTGCATTCTGGTTGAGATCAGTTCAAAATTAACCTGTAGCTTCATGAGCTGCTGTGGTAAATAATAGGGACGGCAGCCTAGGTCGCCTCGCACTCCCTTTCTTCTCAAAAGCACAGTGCTCAGTGGAGGATACAGTCCAGATATTGCTTAGTCCACAGGGGAAGGAAAGGGTATGAAGACCCTACGCTACAGTTCCTATCTCACAGCTCAGGTGTAAATACTTAAAAACCAGACCAAACTCAAAGTAAGTGTTTCAATACAATTTTCAAATGTTTTGTTGTGATCACTCTCTTTTCAGATCTTTTTTTCTTCCAGAATTTGTCATTTCACAAACACATTTAAAGAATATTTTAGCATTTTTCACAATTTAAGATTAATATATATGTTAAGGTATGAGGGCTTTTTGTTGTTTTATAGAAACTCTGATTTTCAGATCTACTGGAAAACCTCAGCTTCCTTATAGCCACTAAAGAGGATTGTGTTTTGCTCAAGTCACAAATTGTATTCATCCAGCAGCTGTTGAAATTAGGAGAAAATCTAAGTGAGTTAAAGATATCCTCCCAAGGTAACTTTTCTGTACTGAGCAGCACTGAACAGAATTTTAATGCTGAGTGTAATGTAAAATGAGAAAAACAAAATTCTAATGACTTTTTCTCCCAAATGAAAATATTCGTGGCACATTTCTCCCAGTCTAGATGTTTCCCAAAATTCAACAAACTTTTTCACGCAGAATCTGCTTTGAATTTCAAAGACATTGACAGAGAGGAAAATAGAGAAGAGGAGAGAAGAGGACTAGACATCATGTGGTTTTGCATAGAGCTGGTTGAACACTAAGAAAAAAAAAATCTACATCATAAAGATTTATGATGTCCGTGAAAAAAGTATACATTTCTGACCATTCCTGGATTTTATTTGTGTCCCAGACAATTGCAAGCCTTAATACTTTGATTTTGCTGGACAGGGTTTTTTTTCCTAATCATGTTTTAACCATGCCATTCAGTATCCTGATAGGCAAATAAAGCTCTAGAAACAAAATCATAGAGTGAGATAAAGCAACATATCCAGCATCACTTGCTCATCCCCTTAATGACAATTTTGTACCTGAGCAAATATTTCCTTGCAGCCAAATCATTTAACCCGCCAGAATTTCAATTTCCCCTGCCCCCAGAACAGCTAATAATGTGGCTAATTGAAAATCATTTTCACTAACCACATTAACACTTCAATTTGGCTTCAGAATAACCTGAGATAGTTATGTGTGAGCTTCCAAAAATTACTATTTATTACTATAAAACAATATTTGCATGGCATGAGGCAATTGCTTTGTATTGAACTGGATACAATTATCATATAAGGTCATTAGGAAACACAACTGCAAGTAATGAACTGAGACAATAAATGCCACGTTTGACAGTCACTGTGCTTTTTAAGCCTTTTTTCTTTTCTGCAAGATAGCAATGCTACAAAAGCATGCAAGGTCTTTTCACTGTGGTGACATTAGTGCAGTATGGGAGTTCAGATTCCAAACTTCTCATCACAACCTTCCTAGAGCTATTTACCATCACAGGAAAATTCAGGACCTGTGGAGATCATCTAGTCCAATTTCCTCCTCAAGTAGTGTCAGTTATGAATGAAATCAGACCAGGTCACTCAGGCGTTTGTCATATTTTGTTCTACATTGATTAAATATGGTGTGCATGAACTTAAGAGTAGAAAGAAATTAACCTAATTGAAAAATCAGATTCTAACAACCTGAGAACCCCCCAAACCCAGCAAATCATGCCAACACTTTAAAAGCATCAATTCATATTAAAAAGGGATGTTCTTTCACAGTTGCTGCCTCTGAAATAATTTTGTGGTGATGCCAATTTCTGTTACTTTACTGGCAGCAATGGCAGGTCCTTTGCTGTCTGGGGCCTGAGGTGAAGATTTTAACTATGTTTTCTAGGCTATCCAGGATTAACCACAGATAAGATGCAGCTGAGTCGTGTGTTTCTTGGGAAAACAGCTTGAATTATGCTTATGAAAAGAGAATGAAAGGAGAAAATTAAATCAGAAGTGCAGCACTTTGAAAGCTTCTAGCAGCATTAATTTGGTGCATGGTAGTCTTGATACTATTCAAGCTCACACCAACTAGGGATGGACCAGATTCAAAACATAGAAACCCCACAATGTTCACTTTGTAGGGTGTGGGCATCTAAGATACGAACCTGTGCATTGGAATGGGCTGCCCAGGGAGGTGGTGGAGTCACCCTCACTGGAGGTGATTAAGGAATGTGTGGATAAGGCCTTGTGGGACATGGTTTAATGGGCAGGGTGGTGTTGGCTGGTGGTTGGACTTGATGATCTTGTAGGTCTTTTCCAACCTTAGTGATTCTGTGATTCTGTCGTGGTCTGGGGCTGGGGGGCTTCTAGGAGGTTCCTCTTTTCCTACTTTGGCTAGAACTGACCAAGACTGGCCAATCTTGCAAAGTCAACAACAACAGAAATGTTCATTTCTGGCACTATGACCTGAGAATTTACCAGACTCAGTTACGGGATATCAGCAACTTAATTCAAAACCTGAAATTCCAGTTTTTGCTCTCATTTGCCCCTCAGCCTTAAACCCAAATGCCTGTCCAACTCAGCTGAAAATTGTAGCTCTCTTCTAAACCTTTCCATACCTTATCCACTCTTGAAGTACAAACTGTAGCTTCCTAAACTTGCAGCAGTGCTGCTAGTTAAAATGTGTGTTAGCTGTTTGCCATTCAGTCCTTCAGGGTAAGCAGATCCTACATCCTGGGGCTGACAAACACAGCCTTCTTTGTCTGCCCTCCGTGCAGCCCCGCAGCCCTGCGCAGCTCCGGCAAGGATGCAGCGCGGGCCAGCAAACCGCTTCCCCTTTCCTCCATTTCACTGCACGTGGTAAATATGTAACTCTCCTCGTTGAGAGCACTGTGTTCTGTATTGTAACAGGCCATAGGAGTAAGTCTCACCTCAGCCTGAAACATGTCTTTCAGGCACAATAATGCATCTAAAAGTCAGGCTTTCAGAGCTCAGCAAAGGCATCTTTGTGGCTACCACAGTTCTCTCACAGTACCTCCAGGTGCACAGCTAGACCCGATTGTCCGCGCACCGGGCATTAAAATGCCCCTCTGCATGCCTTGGCTTGCCTTGGGGAAACACTGGGCATCACCCTATCTGGATTCCACTGGTGAGTCTGACGGGTCTGGCCACTGACAACCACCGGCATTGCCACTGAGCCGACAGATAAAACCCCATGCTATCCCCCTTTCCCTCGTCCCCGGGGCAGGGAGCACCCAGGCGTGACAAGCTCAGTAGAAGCTCTTGGCAGAGATGGTGACATTACTGCAGAGTGGCTCTTGGGCCATCCAGCCACGTGCTTTCTGAGGCATCAAGCACTCCTCTGGTGAGAGGTGGGGAGAGGTGGGAAGAACCAGCACCATACTTTTCGCCTTAGCTCATCCATACAATAGAGGAAGAGATTTTTCTGTTGGCTCTCACTTCACTCTCTTGGCAGGCTGCAGCTGTGGTAATGAGCTGATTGCAAGGTGAAAGAGTTACCTAAGAGCTTTTAAAAATCTCAGCAAGTGCTTATCTGCACACCCTTAAGTACATGGCCAAAGGTCATGGGGCCACCAAGGCAGGAGGCTTCCTCTGGAGGTCACCACTGAACCACACTCACCCAACGCCTTTTCTGGAGAGTACATCCATGCGTGCTAGGAACTGTTGGGGTGAAAACGTGGCGATCCCAGAAAAACCTCTGTCCTACAGCAACCACCAGCTCCTCATTTCATTTTGTGTTAGAAAACACATATTCTTCTAGCTAGAGAAAACAGTTAGAAACTAGTGTGGTAGTAGAAATGAGTAATAAATTGTGTGCATTTGTCAAAAAGTGGAGGTTTCTGTTTCCTGGGAAACTGAACATTTTGTGGGTTTATGGTATTGTACTTGACAGAGACTGGCTGAGACCTGTATATGTATGTATGCAGCTACAAAGGCCAGGCTGTCTTGGCTGAAGGTTTCAGTATCTATCACACGTTTGGTAAAATACAGCTTAAAGGATTTCTCTGACTGGGCAATTCAGAAAGCATAATGGTGGGAAATCTTTTTTCAGCAAAAATAAGTGCAGCTAAAGGAAGATAAAATGATTTGAAATCTTGTCCACTTAGTCACCAATAAACTTTTATTTTATTTTGTTGCAGAATGGAACTATGGCCAGAATATAGGTTTGGTAGTTTTGTGATCCTACTCTAAGTGGTCAAAATACCAAATGAACCTGCTCCCTTCATCTCTGGACAGAAACAAAACCTAAGACTTAGTAATTAGAGCATAACCATACAGCAAAAGACGAAAAGTTATTCTCATTAAAGCATAAGTAGTCTCATTTCAGAAACTAGCAAATCATAAAATCCTCAAAGTCAGGGGCAGAACCCCAAAGGCTTGCAGAAATAACATCCTGCCTGCCTTCGTCTCCTGGAGGCCTTTAGACTCATAGCATTTTCCTCATAAATCCCCTTCACTTCCAGTTATCAAACAAGACAGATCAAGCCTATGGATTAAGCATCTGCTCAGACCTATTTCTACCTCTAAGGCCGTAACACCTAAGCAGCTGTCATCAACACTTGTCACCAAATATTCACTAAACTCAGAGCTAGAAATACATTCAGCTTTAACAAGGGCCAGCAGCAGTTTGGGAACATTTCTCTTGGCACAACAGCACTTTTCCCCAGCAGCTGCACAGCTCATGGTGTCAAATAGTTTTTCCAGGCACTGTGTTAAAGCCCAAAAAATACAATTTTGTTTTCCATTAGTTTTGGTGCATCGCACTTCCATGTAGTTTCAGTCTGGCCTGCACAAAGATTGTGAGCTGGAGGTTTCAGTTAAATTTAAGGCCTGAGGGGCAAAGCACATAGTTAAAAGATGCGACAAGGGAATCATATATTCAATAAAAAGGAAAAAAGCCAAAACAAAATTAATTTCTGTTCTCCTTCTCACTAAGATCTGGATGTCCCAATCCTTAGTATGTTATTCCTGGCCGAGCGGTTTGTCACTGCTCCCCCAGGGGCAGAACAGATGTCTGTTCACTCTAGTCACAGCAGGTTGGGTATAAAGATTTGGGGGGAAAAATAATGAGAATTCTCTCAGACCGAATCCAAACATAACTGACACCTTTTACACTACACGTAGAGGAGAGAGGGACTCCAGCTTTCAGCTGCAAAACTGGAGAACAGATGTTTCAGCTGCAGTGTGGGCACAGGTGCAAGGACTTAAAACTAGAAAACAATAAAGTTTAAAGGGAACATTTGTCCAAGTAAATTGGGGGCAGAGGGGAAAGTTGGTGGACAATAGATTCCTGACATCCTGGGAAATTCTTGCAAATGACACTGTGTATATCTGAGCTTTAGTTACTACATTTTTACAACCAATTTACCACCATTTTGAGGGTGATATTATTGCTCACTTATGCTATCTAACTGGGGAGGACTAAATGATTTACCAAAGGCCCGGGCCAGCAGCAGTGCTCTAGGATTACTGCCCAGGTCTGCGGGTTCAGCCAGACCAGCCAATGCTTCATGCCATCGTGGTTGCCCTCCTTCTGGCCAGATGTCACCTCAGTGGCCTGTCGGGAGCTATGTGAGAGGGAGGACTTGGTGACGGCTCTAATGTCTGAGAATAAGAAATCTGTGAAGCTTTTCACACCCTAGAATCATAGAATCATAGAATCATAGA
>KL287789.1:0-12685 GCA_000699545.1 Podiceps cristatus | reverse complement strand
ATGTTTGTAAATCTGATAAGAAACCACCATGCAGTGATGGCTTTTAAGACAAGAGACAGACGCTACAGCACTATAAGAAGGCAAAATATAGACGGTAACCCCAAATTAATTTGATCTGAACATAATAATATAATTATGATAGGTACAATTTTTCTCCTATGAACTGTGAAGACTTCAGTTTTACAAGTAGTGGAACAGGGAAGCATAACAGGGGAAAATAGTATGGTATGGTCTGGTATTATATAAATAGCAAGAAGATTCAAAATTCCTCAGGGTTTTGTTTTTGGTTTTGTTTTTTTAAGCAGCACTGAAAACTGCCTGTCAAAGCTCCGTAGCTGCAGAAGTACTCACAGTGCTAGATGCCATAGTCATCACTGTGTTGCAATGTCATAGTTAGACTGATTAGGACCTGATGGGGCTCCAAGTCATTTGGAGCTTTCCAGTGGCTAAAGATAAATGGAGTTTGTATTAATCCAGTCTTGATGAAATATGCCTGTAAATAATCTTACCATTATTTCTGTGTATTCTGTTAGCTTTGAGTCTTCAATCTGCTTATTTGCTTTCTGTAATAAATCTTTCAAGAAGCTCTGTTAAAATAAATAGAAGAGTAATAGGTGAATTTTTGTCTACAGTATAAAATCCTTGACTTGCTAACTTCATATTAAAGTAATGGGAAATACTATTTTACTCCCTCTTCAGTATTTACTGCTGAAGTTCCAAATAAGTATGAAAAGAAGTAGTAATTAACAGCTAAGAATATAGCAGTTTCTTTTGATCAATTCAAGTATACTGTGCAGTTTTATTTGGAAAAAAGTGACTCATAAAACTTTCTGCATTGTATGCCATTTGTTGTATTGTGAATTTGGAAAAAATAATTTGGCTTTCAAGTATACTGCTTCCTAATCAGCTGTATCAGTAAACTAAACTAATTAACCTTGAGTCTCCTTGAAAACTTGGATGCCTAATCACCTCTTGCAACATAGGTACAATTTTACAGAAAAGACCAATGATTAATCAAGTTTTCTCCTTGCCTATGGCAGTACCTGGTGCTAGAAGTGAATGTTAACCTATATTGCTCCTTCCTACCTTGTATTTTAAATGTGTGCAGCCAGTTTCATTGGATTTTTTTGAATGAGAATTTGTTATAGTATCACATGAGTTTAAACATCAGCCATTTTTACATTAAAAATTAAGATTGTTTCCACCCATTCGGTGGTTTAAATTTCTGTACTAGATCTGTGACATTAAAAAAGAAAGATAGCATTTAACAAGGCCATTACAAGACCTAAGATATCTGCATGCCTGTCAATGCTCAATGAAGTACTTAATTACTGTCATCAGTTGGTGTGTCATTTCTTTGTGAAATTTTGGGCCACATTTCAAGATAGAAATTGGAGTAGCTTATAAGAAAATCTATTTCTACATAGATGACATTCTTGAACTTGAATGCAACCATGTCAATAGTCATATGACTAATACCTGCTAGAGTTCTTCAAGTTTGACCCTCTCCATGCTGGAAGGTCTTCCTGATAGCTTGCATACAAAGAACAAGACTGAGATGCTGTAACTAGATGTTATGGAGACGTGTTTAATCTTCTGTGCTTTGATGGTAAGTAAAACTGTAAAGGGCATTAAAAGGCTGTCCAGTCCATCTCCACGTCTCAAGACAGGACCATCTATATCTAAACTTTGTGAGTGACTGTCTGATCTGAGCTATTGCCAAACCTTCCCTAAATACAGACAGTGATGGAGAGTCTGCTTCCTTAGACAACATATTCCAATGCCGTTACTATTGTTAGAAAGTTTTCCTGATTTCCAGCTTAAATTTCTCTTACAAAGGTGTAAGTAGATGTACTCGTCACATAGCAAATACTTGAAATGTCTGGGCTTGTCAAGAAATACCGATCTAAAAATAAAACTGGACATTTATGTCTTATATTCAACATGTTAAAATGGCCTGTTTCTCTGAGGCAGACAAAAGCTCGCAGCACAAGAGAAAAGGGACCATTAAGGATCCAGTTAAAATGGATTCTTCAGCTGGCCCTCTCAATCAGCCCTATCTTTTTAAGTGTATTTTAATTTATAGCAGTCAGCAACAGTCCTTAAGGCATCGTCTAACAGCTGAAGAGTTCTCAAGTGCCACATGCATGGCCTCCTCATGATCCTACCAACTTTAGATACACCAACCTGCTGCCACCAGCCAGCAGAAGAATGTGCTTGTCTGCCTGAGGGCTACTTTGAGGTAGGATCCTCGGCAAATATCACACAGATACCAAACTCAAAGAGGAAGGAAAAAGGAAAAAAGATATGAATTGTCTGATATGGATTCCTCTTCTGAACAGAAGAGCCATAAGGATTTCTGACTGTGTGATCTCCTGGTGCTTTAGTTAATACAGCTTATGTAGTACTTTAGAGTACCATATATGGGCAAAATAGTCCACATTAGATGGATTGACACTACTATGTCTTTTGATGTGAACTGTTTTGACTCCCCTGAATTTAAAGCTAATGTCTCAAGTGCAATTGAGCTGTGGAAAATGTCACCTTTCTACACAGTATTACAGTGGAAACTGTAGGGTTACACGATACTTGAGAGACCATCTGGCAGCACAGTGATTAATGGTAGTGATGCCCTCAGGAAAAAAAACAATAAACCAGCCCTTCTCCCTAATATACCAAAAAAGAACAACATAGCAGAGGCCTATCTCGCTTTCTTAATCTTTCTGACTTCTAAGCTAGAGTCACTTGAGACAAACATTGTTCTGAATTAAAACACATCTTAAAAAACATCACTCAGATTAGAGTTTCACTTTAAATAATTTACTGGTGATAAAACCATCAGCTTATCATATTGCTTTTTGGTCATGTTTGAAATGCAAAAACATGCATGGGTGGGTATCTGAAGAGAGATAGCAGCACAGGCTGTAATCCAAGGCCTGCTCTCATGTCATGCATACTTAGGGGTATTGGATTACCTTAAGTTCCTCAGAATCAATGAAGCCACTGTGGTCGCTGTCATATTTTCTCCATGTCTGCAATCAGAACACGAACGCTTTAATGATATATTTATGGCAAGCGGGTCTTGAATGATTTTACAAAAGGCAGGTTTTCATACTGTACCTGCATGAAGTCTTCACTTGACTTTAGCTGCTGGCACCTGAAGAACAACAGGAAATTCTCTTCCGTCGGTAATATCTGAGCAAGCTGTAACAGAATTTAAGTAAGATTAAATTTTGATTCATCATTAGGCCAGCTGAGCCTGTAAAAGAGCATGAAACTTTTTAAAAGAGTATGAGATTCTTTATGCTCGTACTGCCCTATTGTGGCCCCATAGGAAGCTTTCTCTGCTATCTGAAATGTTTGTAAGATGCCCTGAAAGGCTTCTGGCTTGCAGCTTTGCCATATTTATCAAGGTCAAACAGAACTGAGAAAAGGGAGTGAGGCAGCATTTTACTGAAGGGGAAAAAATTCATCCATGCAGAGTTAAGATCTATAGTGAAAACCTTGGAATCGGCATGAAAGGAAAGCACAAAGCAAAGATGTTTAGAGGATAAGTTGGAAGGACCATGAATTAAGGAAGTGAGGAACATAGACTACTCACAGATAGCGAGGAAGAGGAGAAAGACTGACATGAAGAACACATGTATAAGGTAAACAGAGAAATATATGGAAAACCCAGGAGAAAAAAAAAAAAAAAAAGTAGGGAGGGTAAGGGGATGGCAACCAGTGATCATTTGTCAGGCACAGAGATGTGTTCAAGAAGAGCTATAAATACCAGACAGAAATCAAAAGGGCTTTTAGCCCTGCAAAATCAGGGGTGGTTCTTACAATGCCTCTGCTCTACAAAAGGGTTTTTTAAAATCAGACATTATTGTACTGATTATTGAAAATGTTCATTTACTGTAACTCAATTTTGGCAAGTAACAAATGTAGAAGATGGAGACTATGCTGTATAATTTAATGTAAAATCGTGATTTGTTTTTAACAAAAGCTCAATATTTTTTCTGTCCTCAAAATGTATGAAATGTGTTTTGATTAAAGAAAACTTTTTACTTAAAGAATAGACCAGCTGTGCTTACTAGGAAGACAAAATGGAGAAAGACAGATTTCTTAGCTGCATTCTTTTATGGAAAATGACATCTGCAGACTTCCTGGAGCCCCATCTTAAAATTTTGATACAAATTTTTGTTTTTCTGCATTCATTACATACCCTCAGATCCCTCATTCTGTCTATTTCAGTGCTATTGCCTAATTGCTCAGGCTTTTTTATTGGGTTCCAGCAGCACCGTAGGTGAGTTCAGCTCTCCCTCTCACGCTACAGGCACAACAAGGGTACAGAGACTCGCATTTCTCTAAAATTATCTGTGCAAGGAATCAGTTATATTCTTTAAGTGTTGGTATAACTGAAAAGACACATCAGACCACTCTCCTTACAGAAATGGAGCAAGTGATGACAGACTGTCAGGCCCATCAGAGTGTTCTGAGTGCTTTTGCTAAATGGCTGAACACCAAACCAAATCAACTTAATGTGTTTTTGTCAGCAGCTTTCAAAACCTACTCCATTATAAATAGCATATACACATGTGGGTACGTACATATTCATATGTATGCAATAGCTAAATGTGTGACTTAGTACTGATTTGTGGAAAAATTTGTTATTTCTCCCATGACAGAGGAACTTTGATTTTTAGAGTAAATCAACATTCCTACTCAACAACAAATGCTGAATGGAAGAACTGATGATAATAATAAGCAGAGTTTGGGGGAAGGGAGTGATTATGACAATGAGGAAGGGTTTACATGTCTGGAAATTATAAATAAGATGTCATTCATGGGACCTCTATAGCTAACTGGTGAATTTTGCAAGGGCACTGTAAAATAGTACAAGGTGCGAGGGTAAATGTAAAATAGTAACTTTTTAAAGAATCGTTAACAGCTTACTAGCAGTACCAAACTGTATCTGACATACAGAACAAATTACCTCTGGAAGCAAATTACCTTATTTTAGGCTATACCTCTCACCCTTTGTAAGTCTCAGGGAAAAGCACAGGCTTTTACGTTACAAAGATATAGTAGCTCAATATCCAGCATTAGCTCAGGCTTCTCCCAAAAAAGAAGTCTTTCATGTTTTCACCATAGAAACAATAGAGCTAAAAGGAAGTCCAGTTCTTCAAGCTCATGCATCAAATAGCATTAAATTGCTTTTTGTAGAAAACTCTGCATTACTAAGGGGTGAGGAGATCATTTGGAAAACAGCTCGACTTCCCAGTCTCAGTTATACCAGCACAGATGGGAAAGGCGGAAACCTGGTGCTATTTCTGATGAAGACTTCTTTGTGAGGATAAGCATAGGGGGAGTCGGTGAACGTGTTTGAATAAGAGCGCAGACCGCTACAAGTTTGTGTATGGCAGCAATAGCAGTTTGGTGAGCGTTCCCGTGAGCTCTGCTGCTTTTACAGAGCAATTCTGCATCATGAGTAATAGAGGACAACCATAGAGCCTGAGACTGGCTTGACTCCTCTCTTCTCAGCTGCAGGCTGAGGTACATCTTTATAGGTTACTTAGCAGAAAAAATACTCTCAGTACTTAAAACGATATCAGAACTACTTCATAGAAATCATTCTCTGAATACATTATGTTGATATTTAATGTTATTTAAAATTCCTCTTGCTCAATACAGTGAATTTGCTTTTTAATATCCTGTAACAGAGAATGGGAGTACAAAGAATATTTTAGGTTAATAAGTAGTTATTTTTGTGGCAGCAGTAAGCTTCACATAATTTGAATGAGGAATTACCGCAGCCCTGAGTTTTGAAACCTTGGCTTTTGCATCCACATTTCAGTGAAAGCGTTGGTCTGAATGAGGACAAAAAGGTGAAAGAAAGGTCCCTTACACAAGACAAGCAAGTGGACAGGTCAGACTCTGCCTGGAGCTGGAGGGCACTGGATAAAAGCTAGTGAACTAACTGCAGTGTGCTTGCAAAGACAGAATCGACACTTAATCTGAGCTGAAAATCCACTCCTTCCTCTGTGAAGCCACCCAGGCCTCCTCTTTATCTCAGTCAACAGACCTTTCCTGAAAACTCATTATTCGCTAGGACATTTTCCATCGTATGCTGGGGTATTCTTTATGATGGCTGGGAGTCTGAATGGCTTTACATAATTTCTTTTTAAACAACATTCATACGCTTCTTCAGAAAAACTATTTTGATGTACTACATAAACAGGAGCAATTTGAAATTACTGGACATTTTTAAGGAAGGAGAATCAAGTCCAAATACCAACTTTAATATCATACTGCACGGCTCGTACAACGCACTTCGTCTGAGTCCCATCAGCACTTTTCAAATCAAGCTTCATGCTGATGTAAGGGAAATAAAATATAGCTAATGGGTTACGAAACTGCTATATTAAGGGAGAAGGTCCCTTCAGTCACTCAACTGAGTGCTGTCGCTATTCAATGGCTTCTGTGGGTGCTGAGCATGCTTGGCACTTCACTGGGGGTGGTGAGCATCGCACTGGGTCAGGCCCTATCGGATTTGCTCACCTTTACCCATTAAGTCAATTAAGTCAACTGAATCAGAAATAGAATTTGAAAGGTAAAACTGTCAGTTATCTTTCCTAAGTGAAGAAACACAGTCTTTTTCAGGCACTTTCTACACATTCTTCTGGCATCCAATGCTTGCTATTACACATATTCAAAAATACTAAATTAAACAGGATTCTTCAATACCAAATGAATAAGTATTTGTTAGTCCAAACCCAAACAATTTGTTAGTCCAAATAAACACTAGTTCTTTTTAGATGCAGAACTATTTGATCAATGTTAAGTATTGTCAAAAGACACATTTTTAAAAATCAGTTAGAGATGCAAGTAAAACAAACTGTTCATATTTCCATGGTAGTTTAGTTGTAATTCCATATGCTTTAAACAAGTATATGCAATTCAGACACATGACAGAGGAGAAAAAATACCCTGAAATGATCTATTATATCAGCAGTGATACTTCCTATTGACTTCTACAAATTCTATTCAGTCCTTCATTTTAAAATTAGCCACTGACACAAAGTTGGTCACTGTCAAAATTTTGCAGACTTGGCTTGTTTCCATCTGTTTCTTAATTAGCTCTCTGGGTCAGATTTCTTATTATCAGAAAAAAAATAGCATTTAATAATAAAACTGCAGTCTCACTGCACTCAGAGGGACATAAATGAGTTGTAGATTTAGGCTTGAAAAAGTGACTTCTCAAGCTGTAACCCTGCAAACTCTCCTTTTTGACTTGTAGCACTGAACAGAGAAAATGGAATGGTTCTTCCCTTCCTAGCAAGTTGTCTAAATTATACAACTGTTGAGCAGCTCTATGTGTAGAAGGGGTTGGCTATGTTTGCCCTCTTTAGAAAGTGGTAATAAGGAATAGGAGAATTTTCTGCCTGAAGTTCTGTTAAAGTTCAAGAAAGGAATTCATAAGAAATCCTGATCTTTCACAAGTTGGATCACAACTACTATTAAAATTTTGTTTAAATTTAACGTGATTAACATGCCCTCTTACCATATATGTATTTTTTTTTTTAGAGTAGACTAAAAAATTTCCCAATTGCATTCACTTGTGTGTTATCCTCACTATAGGAGTGGTATTAGTTCAAGACCATAGGTAGAACTAAATCACATTACCTTTCACAATTTAAAGGTCTGAAATAGAGCTCTTATCTGCTTTGCAGGAAAACTAAATTGCTGTTAATGCTTATTTGTACTGAATAAAGTGCGCAAAGTTAAATGAAGTGTAGTGAAATGCCTGGAGAGGGGTAAGTAATACTTTACTCTTTGTTAATGAAAACATTTCCTCAGTGAAAAAAAATACTAAAGATCTTAAGACAGAGGAAGAAATTTTCTGTGTAACTAAAAATCAAAAATATTTACATATTATGCTCACATTGTTCTGTGCTAAATGTATTTTCTACAACTAAACATGTTTTTTGTTGTTTTTTTGTTTGTTTGTGTTTTTTTTCAAAGTAATCGACTTACCTCAACTATTCCTATTTTTCCATCAGTAGTCTTCCCATATTGGTCCACAAAAGCTTTCATTTCAGGTGTTAAATCCTATGAAGTTGCAATGAGAAAATAATTACTTTAAGATATAGAGAAACTTATGTAAACTTACTTGAATATTCTGTTAGTTGCCAAAAAATGTGCTACATTTAATGAAGCTAGATTCACACTTACTGCAGCTAGATTCCTCAAGTTTAAATGAAATTGATATTTTTTAAACAGGAATAATGTCATTGTAATAAATTTTACTTCCAAAGGAATGATATTATAGTCAGTGTGAATGATTGGCATGTAAATACTTAGAACTCTTATTTTAGTTTACAGAATGAAAAAAATATAAAGACAGATGTGTTAAAAGATGTGTATAACAGCTCCTTTGTTTAAGAGGATGACAGTGAAGTTCATAGGCAATTATTAGTCAACTTTCTCCATTTTCATTTTTAAATTAGTAACATGAAGGCAGTGCAAAATCTTTCAGAATAAGGAACATTTCAGTATAATACATCTGAACACCAAAATAGCCTTTCCAATTGAGTTGATTTTTCCTGAACAATGGATGCTATTTTAGCCCTAAAAGAACTCATCACGATACCGTATTTTTCACTGTTTAGTATTTGGTTATCATAAAAACAGAGTCAAAATGTCAGTGCTGAAATGTAGACAAGCAGATTTAGGAGAGATAAAACTTTGAGCAGTATCTTAAATTGGACAGAGTAAAGCCAGCGTAATTGTTCTTCATAGAAATTATGGTCCCTGCTATACAGCTGTTCTCTAAAGGCTATCTTCTCTCTGGGCTACAGCAAACGTGCCAGCCTTGGGGTCAATATCTACATTTTTGGTTTCACACTTCAACTTGACTTGTCTAGCTTTGATATCAGCTGCCATCCATCAGCCTTCAATACTGATTAAACTCTTAACTTTATATTTCTTATAGGTGTGAGCTAGTAAAATCATGCAGCAAGAATCAGGGTTACGGTTATATTAAAATAATGGACAATACTATGGTTATAGCTGAAGATGCAGCAGTCTTTGGAAATTAAAGGTTTTGTTGTTATAATAGATTTAATTATATAGGATCTAAGTGATTCTCTCACTGGAGACACAGGGAATCTCAGATGTACGAAGTCCGTTGTAATTTGTCCCAAATTTAAACTACCAAAGCTAACTAAAATGTCACTTCCTTGTAGCTGATACAGTCATGGCCTAGTATCCTATTTCTGTCAAAGTCATCCATGGCAGGTTAGTAATTTGCCATGGCTTTAATTAGAGATGTGGTTATTAATACAATACACTTCAATGTCACCTTTCATCTAATGATCCCAAAGTGGGGACAAGTTTGCTTAGCAGATAGAATGGAGAATTTAGACACCTGGATTTTAATTAGTCCTGGTTAAATATTTTACTAGTCTTTCTAGTAGCAGCTCTACTGTGCCAGTGTCCAGCTGTTGAAGGAGGCACAGCTGATTACAGGTCGAACAAAACAGGATGCTCATCCTGTAGAATGTTATTCAGAAAGGGATTTTTTTTTTTTTTTGGTGTTCATTTCACCTACTCTTGAGCTGCTTGATGAGTTATTCAAATAAATGTTTTCAGTCAAAATTAAACTGGCCTAAATTTAACCAAGTCTAGTTCTAAACTTGATACAGATGCAGTGTTCAATGTTTGAAATTAGAAGCTATCCCTTTGCTTTGCTCAATGTTTGAAATCAAGAAACTAACCCTTTACACTTCAGTCTCCCCTTTTCAAATTTGAGACACTTATCCAACCAAGTGTAGCTGTAGAAAAAAATAGCTTTTTTGGATATGATTTGAAAATGTAAGGATGGCACTACAGAAACATTTACATGATTGTATTCATAAACATCCATGAAATAACATATTTCTGTGGAGAAATATTGTCATTGTCTATATATGCAGGGGAAGTGAGAAACAGATGTGGAATAGCTCGGCTGAGATCCACCTATTGACCCTTTGTCGACCCCTGTGTTAGTCACTTGTACGCCACAGTTTCTTTTGGAAATTAGCATACCTTAATAGAGAAGGTATTGCGTAAATGTGAGGCACAATGAATGGAAGCTATGCTTATATACTTACATAGCTTTTATCTTTAAAAAAGAGGCAGTTCTTTCAACACATCTGAAAGCACATCAGATCAAGTCACTATCTACCATAATGCATGAAGCAAAAAGATAGAGTGTTACCAAAGAAAAGCCCAAGCCCTAAACCCTCCAAGTACGCATCCACCCTTTGGGGGTAGCATGAATCAGGCTGCATGCTACTGCTCCGCCTGAGAAAAAGCAGCTGTGAAAGTACGGGCTTACTGAGTGGATTAATAAAAGGATTAGAATTAGAACATAATTAGAACAGTTCTGTAGTTGGGAAGAATATTGGGAAATGTTAAACCATCCTATTCAATGACAGAATCAATGTGATTCTTTAATGCGTATGGCATGACTGATGTAAAATCCAGCTATGAAGAATGCATAATTGAATATTTCAAAAATAGTGAGCAGGAGAGTGACCTGAAATGCAGAAGTTAATGATGACAAAGAAGCTTTGGGGTGTTAAAAGAAGGACAGCCGAGGAAATGACATATAAGCTACACTAGTTTCTTAATGTGTCCCTTCTGGCAAAAGAATAGAAATTCAAAGCTACTGAATTAGTATCCCGTGAGACAAGACATGAACTAATGAGATGCTTGTTTGGCAAATGAGCCTTCAAATCCAAGAAGCAGCTTAGATTTGAAACCTAAGATGACATATATCCATACTCCAGAAAAAGACATCAGGGATGAAGGTAACATCTACCAAAGGCAGAGCCAATGGATCAAGTACTGAAGTACTGAATTTGATGTTGTTACTGTAGGTTGCTCTTTTCAGCAGAACACTCCAAAAATAGATTTGAATCAGAGAAATGGGAAAGAAAAACTTAACACCTGAGCATTTTTAAAATACAATGTGAGATACAGGCAGAGGGTTGTGGGTTTGGGGGGTTTTGGTTCTGTTTTTAAAGGCATAAATGATGAAAATTGAAGCAAATAAAAAAGCTTTTCTGTGTTACTTTGAGCAGACTCTGGTTTTAAGGAGATGCACACTTACTTTGAGAGAGAAAAGAACTGATCTTAAAATGATAAATATTTTTTTCCTTGAGCTTCTAATTAATTTTTAAACTACTGAATTATATATCAGCATTTCAACTAAGAATGCCATTCATACTAAATATACACAGGCTTTAATATCTTCTTTCTAATGGACATACTTAAGTTTCCTGCACTTTAATATAGAAAAGATTTGTTCTGTTGCAATACTTGAAAGGTATTGAAGTTGCATTTAATCTTTTCTGAGGAAAAAAAAAAAAAAAAAGAAAAGAAAACTTTTTTTCCCTCTAAAAAACCCACTCCTTTCCCAGTTTTCTGGGGGTATTTTTTGAATTGATTTGTTTTTTTAATTTTAGTTTAAACTTGCTTACACTGATGAAAATGACTGCCTACACCAACAGCTGTACGAAGAACGAACTGGTGCTAAGACTGCAGTAACATTAGAAGCATTGCTGGGAGACAGATTTTCAGATGCACTCATAATATTAATAAGAAGACGCAATTTCTCACAAAATAAATTAAGATGCATAGTATTTTTTTATTTACTTCTAAAATATACAGCAGCTTTTAAAACAAAGTTAATTATTGAAAAGCTATTGCTCAAATAGGAGGCATTCTTATATGAAGTAGCAATTTATTCCCCCCATGCACATATGCCATCTCGTTAAATTAAAGGGGGTTTTTTGTTACTTCAGAAATCTTTTAGCATAGATTGATTTAAATTTATTTCATTTGGTTATGTATGGTTATTTCATTTGGTTTGATGCTAAGTGGCCTACTTTAGAAACCAGTTATTTTTCAAGGCAATTTATTTCTTAAAAAACTTTACTTCTACTTTAATTCACATCTTTACATGGAATCTTTCAAATTTTTTCTTTATTTATTTTTCCTTTTCTTTATCTTTTTTTTTTTTCCTCACATGAGTTTAGTTTGGAGGAAATTTATAATTGATGCTGTAATAACTGATGTACAGAACTGTTTTGACAGCATTGTTAAAAGCTTTGCTATCCCTCTGAACGATTTAAACTACCAGGATTTGGTATTCATACTCCCAGTGTTTAAAATTGGTGAAGGGCAAAGAGTGATTAGCAATCATTTGCAGATCTATTTACTGACCACCAAGGGGCAGAAATGCATTTCAGCCCACACTGCCCATTAGGTATGAAATTAAAACAGAGTCAAACTAACTTGAAGTGCTGTTTCCCTTTTTATTTTTTATTTTTTTTTTCTTTTTAGTATCAGTACATTACTGGACCAGGTAAAGTTAAATGCAATGGGAAAAGGTCCCATCCAAGACAAAAAGATAACGTCCACTCATTTCTTGAATTTTCTTTTTTAAGCAATGTAAGAAGCATCAGCTCATAGCCTGGTGAGATGCGGGTAGGACCGGCTCTCCAGGGAGGTGGACCCTGGCCTCACCTTTCCAAAGCAGATGATTTATTTCATTTGCAACCTGCTGATTTCTAACCGAGCTACTTCCCTTTGCCTGGTGAGGCAAGTGCATGAACCGTGTGATGGCAATAGAGAACAGAAGGGATCAGGG
>KL287788.1:112663-131112 GCA_000699545.1 Podiceps cristatus | reverse complement strand
AAAAAAAAAAAAAAAAAAAAATCCGGTAGGTGGGACTTGTCACAACTTTTCAAACTTCATTTAGATGGTTACCAGCCTCCATAGTATACAGAAGGTGGAGCTTGTAGCAGTGGACTTGCTTAACTCTTCCTGTTTGGTATCCTGTCATACTGGCATGTTGCCTCTGGGTTTTCAAGCCCTGGGGTTTTGGTCTTGCCTCTTTTTTTTTTTTTTTTGGTGGAGGAGGAGTGTCGTCGTTCTAGTCTAGAACAAGAGAAAAACTTGTTGTAAATATGTTTACCTTCATTTTGCTGAGATGCTCCTGCATTTCCAGGCTTTCAACTAAGAAATTTCAATTTGAAAAGAGATGTTGCCATGATGTCAAGGAGGTACTTTCTGTTATTCCTGTGAACACATACAGGCTTATGGTTGAATTATACGCCTCTGAAGAATCAAATTTGCACTTGTTTCTGAGAGCCTGACTATTTGAAGAGAATTACTCTTCAAAGATCCTTTTTGTGTCAAAGCTGAAAGAAGGTGCCTTGCCTGAGACTTCAGCACTTCTGCTGCAGGTTTTTCAAAAACTGTTTAAACATGGAGGAGAAGGAACAATGTTGGGAGCAGAGAAAGGCCTTGAACTGTAAGAGCGGAGCCAAGAGAAGCAGAGGGACAGAGTAAAAAGGATCTATTTGTAGGGAGTAAAAAGGATCCCTTGTTGTCAACAACAGCAGCCTGCCCAGCCTTTTTTCACAGATACGTCATCAATAAAGCAGCAGTTGGGTCACCTGTTTTGCTGTCCTTAGCAATCTGTTGCCTTTTCTGGCTACTTCATTGCCTAGTGCCAACCCTTCCTGTCACTACCAGCTTCTTCACTGACTGGAATTACAAAGGCATGTTGTGACTCTGACATGCCAGTGACTGTCTGGGACCAGTGCAGTTCAGTAATGGTACTTCTGAGGCTTCTTGGTTTGTTGGTAAAGTAACGAAATTGTATTGGATTGCAAATGCAAGTGGTCAAAATTAGCATGGGTCATTGTAATGGTTGGTGCGTAGCATTTTAGGCATATGATATAGTCTTTAATAAGGCAATTGCAAGTTGTTTTCCTACAGCATTGCTGCCTCGTTAAGCAGACAGTGGTTAGGGACAACATGAGGATTGAGTGGTGAGCGAAACTGCTTAATCAATAAAGAAGTCGGAGGGTGTTTGTTAAAGAAGGTATAGGATGTGAACAGAAAAGACTGCCTTGCTGTTTTGTGGTTAAATGCTGCCTTGAGGAGCTCAGTATTGTCCCATCCTCATGTACAAAGTTCCTGACTGAGGCTAGATAGAGTATTAAAGGTAGGTTTGATATATCTTTCCATTTTTTTGGGGTGTCTGGAGCATGAGGACTGATGTGCAGCAGTATTGAGCAGCCATCACTACAGATGAAGTGAAAAAAGTCTGCTTTGGAAGACAAAACAAAAGGTTGTTTCTTGCTTAATCCAGTGGTTGCTGATTTAAGCAGACCATGCCAAATTAGTGGAAACTAGATATTCTTTTTCTGTTTGTAAATTGGGGGCAATAATACCCTTCTTTTTTTTATAGGGATCCTGTAAAGTTAAATTTTGGTGACATTCTGAGGTACAGTGATGGAATATCCCAGAAAACTGTGAAAAATAACTCTGCATTCAGTTCTTTTTAAATAAGAAGCCAAATAGATAAGGCCAGAAACTGCTTGATGAGAAGGGGAAGAGGCTCTTTATCTGAGCATCATCTATTGTGGACAGCGAATAATGCAAGGTTTGGGGAAAGAAACAGCATGAATCAAATATATAAGGAATATGGCATGAATGTGTCAAATTATGCTTGAACAGCTAGCTCAGTGCTAGAGAATGTTTCCTAGTGAAGATGATTTTTTGCTCATTTTCCAAGCTTAGCAGTCTTTCTGTAGCTTTTTAGCAGTAATACATGGATGCATAATTACAGCTGTAACACATGTACATGCTGATGAATTGAAGACATTCCTGGGAAGACCTGTGGGAACCTGCTAGTTTCCTTGCCTGCTCTCAAGGGATGCCAACAGCAATGGACGAACGAAGACTGCCTGTGTTTCCAGGGCTTTGAACTTTCTTCTTTGACACATGCTGGGTTTTCTGGACCGCATCCCAGGACGGGAGTGCGACAGGAGCATTGTTCTAGTGCCCAGCCTCTCTTTAACTGGAGGGCCAAGCACAATGATTTCAAGATGATCATGGGGATGCAGGCTGTAGTCTGGAGTACGGTCTTTAATTTGTATCCTCCCTTTGTGATACTGAGCTATGGTACAGAAGAAGCAGCAGCAGCAGCTGTCCACAAACTGCCAGCTGAGGTTTCCTTTGTGTGGGGGGGAATCAGCAGCTTTTCCCAGTCCATTTCTTTTGCAGCACAGATGTTAGCAGCTGGACCATACTGACTGCCGTCTGTCTCTGGATGTTGTATGTCTTCGGTGGGACTCATCACATAATGCAAATTGGAGCAATGCTCGGTCTTCACAAGCCACGCTGCTGGCATGGAGGCACCAGATGAAGGATCTGGCTGCTTAATGTCAGCTCTTCCTCTTTAAGTTATTCCTTATTTTTTTTCCTCTTCCTGTGTTAAGTGTTCTGCCTGGATAATGCTGAAGAAGATGGACTATCCGTACCAGCTGAGCTGCCCTAAGCACTTATTGGAGCCAGTCGAGCTCTTGCTTGGTTCTTATGCTCTGAGCAACCTGTCACAGAGAGAAGTAGCAGAGCTGGTCTGATCATAGGCAGTTGGCAAAAATTATCTGGGAAAAAACAAAGCAGCGGCTTGCTGGCTTGCAATAAAGCCACTTCTGGGGCTGCAGGAAAGGAATAATAGTAGGTCTGGTTCTGACTTTTGCTTTTAAAAAATAATATTGAGGGCTTGGCTATAGGAACAGATTTTTGATTCATAAATAAAAAACCCCTGTTCCATAGTTTGCAGCAGGCTTAAAATAATATGGTCAACAATAGGGTCTTACACGAAAGTAACTTGCAATTATCCTGCACAACAGAGGCAGGATGAGCCGAGGCAGTAGTGAAGAAGAGAGAAAGCAGATGGATAACATAAAGCATCTGGAAGAGTAGGCTCTTGAAATAATGTAATACTTTGTTTTTGAAGGATCAGGAAAGAGTTTTTTGGAGAGACAAGGAAAAGTGTAAGCAGTAGTAAGCAAAGCTGGTCATGATAGGAATGACATATGTGCCAGGTCATGAAATCTTCTACATGCAGGGGCTGGGGAAGTGACTTCCATAACATGCTCTAGGTAGCTGGTTTGCCTGTGGTTGGCTTATCTTCTTTATGATGAAGTGATGAACATGCTGGTGGTGGCATTTAACTTCATATTTGAAACCAAAGTTCCTGATTTGTGGCTGTCTTCAACTTTATCCTTTTTTTTAGTTCAGATTTAAGATTGTTCTGTTCGTATTCTATGATCTGGACACCTGAGCAGTGACTGTAAGGGAAGCTTTACATTCAGTCTCTCATGTTTTGTTGGTTGTTCCCTCCCCCCAAGAATTGGCTAAAAAATTCTGTTGTGGGTTTGGTAGGGTTTTTTGGTTTTGTTACCTCAACCTCCTCCCTGTAAGAGGATGACACTGGATTTCTAAAAGTTTATACACTTTCTTATATTACAGAGAATTGATAGTAGCTGTATTTGAGATTGGAGGAGAGTGCTTCAAAAATAACAGTGGTTTGTTCCAAGTTTTGCAGAAACATATTTGTATTTTGGAAAGCTATGCAATGTCATCTTCTCCAGCACCTCTGTTAATTGCCATCGTCCAAGTTTGCCTGCAGAGTGGAAGGCAGTTTCATATGGTCAAGGTCAGCCCCTGGTGGGTAATTATAGGGAAAGGTGATATACAACAGGCAGCCCTTGGATGAGCTAGTCTCATCATCTTTTGTTCAATCAGTGTATTACCATATGTTGAACTAGATAGAGCTTCTTTATAGTCTTCTGTAACTCTTCACTGTTTGGTACAAGAGTTTCGACAATGCCAGGAAATGTTACTCTGTGCAGAACAGCTCTCCTGCAGAAACTACTGGAGAACAAGACATGAGTTTGTCTAGCCTTTGCACGAAGTGAGAGGGATGTGTGAGACTCTGCTGTTTCATACAACCAAAAAATGGACACGTAAGAGTGAAGAGGCTGTGCCTTGCTGAGAATATCTTAAGTATTGCTAAATGTTGAGAATTTGCACAAACGTTAATGTGCTCTCTTTGTGTTTGAAATTATTGACTATTGAAGGCTGCTTGACAACAGGTTCTGTGTTTTCAGAAGTGTTTCACTAATTTTGAGTGTAGTTTGTAAGCCATTTGGTGTGTTGTACATGCTTTATCATATGGAGCACTGAACATTTTCATTATCTGGCCTTGTAAGTTGCTGGCTTTGATCTATTTTTAAAGATTTTTCCCTTCTCATTGGAACCAGAGGCCAAAAATGTAGATGTATCAAGTCTATCTTTCCAGTTCAAGCACAGCAGTGCAGTTGTGACATTCACAACATCGCATATGGTAGATTGCAAAGCAGGCTGTCTGGATTTGTTGTAACTGCTGTTGTTTTAGAGAGAAAACTGAAGAAAAAAATCTCAAAACTGGGTAGCCTGAAGTGTCTATGCAAGTCTATAGGCTCACTTCCATGTCCTTTCTTTAAACAGCTTTCTTCCTCTAACAGTCATCAGTTTTGTGCCAGAGCAATGCTGTAGGTTGGACAATGTCATTCACAGCCCTACTCTATTTATAGGGTATTTCAGCAGCCCCTCCTGTAGCTCTTGTTTCCTGATTTAAAAGAGCTTTCATGCTACGTCACCTCTTCTCATTTTCCACTGGCAGAAAAAGGGAGGAGTTGCCTTTCTCCCTGAAACGCAACAGAGCATTTCTGCTTCTCTTTCCAGGCTATGGCTCTCGTCCCTTGGATTTAGGAGATGAGTCCAGCAAGGGGAGGGCTGTGGGTCAGGCACCTGCTGCTGGCAGTCGCTTCTGCATAGCTACTTCTGTTGCCTTGGCTTCAGAGACAATGGGAGATGGCTAGTGAAGCCTAGCAGGAGATAAGGAAAAAGTGGGTCTAGAAGGCACAACCCAATGGGAAATTGAGTTAGAGGTGAGGATTAGGTTGGAAACGTACTGCATGGATGCAGCACCTTGCCTTGGCTAAGCCCTGACAGCAATCACTGGTCTGGAAGTGTTGGCAATTCTGTTGTACAGAGGTGACCTGATCCAGCTTGCATATCAAAGTCAAGGCTTATAATTTGGGAGTTGAAAAGGTTTTTTAATATAGGCCAGATGTAATTTCCAGAAACTGCAGCACAGAGGTCCCTGATATAAGAAATAATGCGTTAGAATAACATTCTCCATGTTAATTTTAAATTATCATCGTCGTTAGCCCTTTCTCTGTCTTCCCCCCTTTACTTTCCCTTTCTCCTTCACAACAACCCAGGCGTAGTTTTGATGTTATCTTTTTCTGTCATGCTGTTTGTGTGGTACAGTGTTTATTTTTCAAAGCCAAAGGAGGCTTTAATAACATTAATCTGATCACAGAACAGCTTTTCTTTAAAAGCTTATTAGCTAGGGCTTGTCTTCTGGTTGTTGCTTTCAGTGACATGCCTGTGACAGAAAATCATATATATCTGTGTGTGAGTTTATTGTGTCTCTCTCTCCTGGTGGGAGGCAATGCTGATAAAGGGCTTGAAGTAAAGCTTTGCCTGCACCAGTGAATGCTCATTTTCTAGGGTGGTTTTGTTTTGTTTTTTTTAATAAATGGAACAAGTGATCCTCAACTGAGCAGGCTGTCAGTGGCTGGACCATGGACATCAAAGTTTGTGGCATAATTGTCAGTATTGGCCAAAACCAGCAGGAAAGTGCAGGTTCTAGACACACCATAAGCTTCTATTAGTTATGTGAAAATTGGTATCTGGAAAGAGAATGGAGTGCCCCCATAGAGCAGAAGTTGATTTATTTTACAAGATGCTACACGAGGACAGGGAGGCTGGCAGGTGAGCATGTGCCTGACTCTGGATTTAGCTTTGTGCCTGCTAAATATCCCCATTGGGCAAGCTGAGAGTGATGGTGGAGTCTGCAGCTCCCATGGAAGGGAGAGACGTGAAGCTGGAGCTCAGGTGACTGTGGTGGGAATGACAGCTACTGTGGTGTGTCTTGCTGCTCACAAAACATCATTTGCTTATGAAATATGCTTCTGGAATAAAGCTATAAACAGCATTGTTTGCTCAGTTATTCAGAAATTCATCCAGGCCTGCTTTAGAATAATAAGATCAGGCTAAAATTCATGGAATTAAAAATAGCAGAAATTGGGTTCTTTTAAGTTGTCCTCTTTCTCTTCAGATGCCCCAGGCGGTTACTTAAGTTTACTCTGCAAGCACAAACCATAGAAACTTACTGAAATTTATTATCTAATTCAGCATCTTTGGGAGCTGGGGTTTTAAGCAGAACACCAAAGATGGAAAAACTTGTGGTAAAACCACAGGAGAGCTGTCAATTTTCATCAAGAAAAAAAAAATAACGTGACGGAAATGAGTGTGCTGTGCACATGCGGAGGCAGGTGGGACTCTCTGCTGGCTGTGCAGGCTGGATGCTGCCAGCAGTTTCCCCATTCCTCAGCTTCACACCTCTTCCCAGCTCCTCTGTCTCTCTGGTTGTCCTTCCTCTCCTCTGCCACCCGCAGTTAATCTGCAGACCTCCGCTTTGTGAGGATTGAGGGACTGGAGTAAGAGCAAGTCTATTGGAGGTACCTGTCACACTGCCGGCTCTGGTGAAAGCCCAGCTGAGTGCAGGGAGGGCTCATGAAGCAGCAGGCATGTGCGTTAGGGCTGTCCGGTATGAATCTGGCGCTGGGAGTATGTGCTGCTTACAGTCCCGAGCGGCAGAGAGTTATTGCCTCTCCATGATTGAATGGGACTGTTTCATCATCTTTGTCTTTCCCACCTTGGTACAGCAAAGTCATGTTTAAAGTTACCCAGGTTACTTTAGGGTACCTGAGAACCTGAGGCACAAGTCCTACTAACCTTATTATAGTAAAAATTTCTTCTTCTATTAGTCTTCATCTGAAGTGTGGAGTGTTGGAAGGAATATAAAACTGCAATGAGGGATGCTCTAGAATTAAAGGAGAAAGGAATTAAGGGTAAGGAGAAAAAAAAAAAAAAAAAAAAAAAGGGGGGGGGGGGGGGAGTAAAAAGCCCGGTTAATTAGATTCAGATAATAGTAAATGTATTATTCATTTTTTCCTGATAAAACTTCCACAGATCTTTGACACCCATGCTGCTCATCAGTCACTTGTGCATCAGCATTCCTCCTCATTTGTTTTACAGCATCACAAAATGGATTAAGTTGAGCTTGGTAAAAATCATACTTCCTCTGAAACAGAAATGCTTGCGCATCATGCTTTTCAGGACAGCTATTAAAATGTAAATACAGACCATACATCAATCTAAATTGATACTCAAAGATAGACAAGTTCTCAGTCTATTTTAGTGTGGTTTTGTCATTAGCATGTCTAAGTGTAGGTACCCCAGCATATTAATTCTTAAGAATTTAAATGTTTTAGTAGCATTTAATCTGTATTATAAATCATTGTTTTGTGTGGGTTTTTTCTTAAATCAAAATGCCTTTTTGCTCTGTTTAGGTCTAAACATGGCTAAGCCCGCACCATGTGCTGTACTCATCAAGTATTCTGTAAATAAAAGCATTCCCTCACCTGGATAAAAACAAAATAAAGCTCAGCTTGCCATAGAAGCTCTGGCCTTATGGCCTTGATTTTTGCAAGGCTCTTGAGTGTCCTGACCTATGCTATGTACTTAAAAAATACAGAGTTTAGGACCTTGTGAGGAAAAGCTTTAATTCAGTAGAAAAAAAAAAAAAAAGCCAGCTAATGGTCTGAATTTCTTTACTCTCTCTTAATGATGTCCTTTATAGTGTTCAGTAGAGTCATAGGTCTAAGTAAGCACCCTTTTTGGAGTCGGTGACATGTTACTTCTACCTACACACACTGAGTCCCGTGGGAGTTGGGTCAATGCTTTTATAATGGCTTTAAGAGAAGTGTTTCTTCTTTTCCTTTAGGCTCATAGCTGGCAGCCTGGAATCAAGAACCCATACCGTGGGGTGGTGGTCTGGCCTGTTCCTGAAAATGTTGAAATTACTGTGACACTCTTTAAGGTATGTTTTCTAAAGTATAATGTCATAAACAGTATGCGAAAATTTCTGTTTGGAAACATCAGATTATAATCACAAAGGCCTAATCTTGCTGGGTTTAAATTGTTAACTACAGAACCTTGTATCCCCAGCTTAAATCCTGGGGGGAAGGATGGTCTGTTCCCTGACAAAGCTTACTTTTGTAGTTCAGTTAACACACAGAAATATCCCATTGAGCTGATTATGGCGAGTTATTGGCATAGATTTGTAGTACATGTGTAACTGCGCAGGTAGTACATGTGTAAGGATTTGGTGTGTGTTATCGTCTTGTTGGTTTTCTTTAAATACTGTAAGCCAGAAGTTGTCAAAACACAGCAATTTCTAGACTTCCTTGTTCAGTTGCAGTGCAGTGACCCTATTTCTTACTCTATTGACTAGGAAATGGAATCTGGCTCTTAATTTTGGAGTATTTAGTATGCCACACAAACATCATGATACTTACGTGATTGAAATCGTAGGAGTGGATGTGGAGTATTGGAGTGGTACAGAGAATTATAAGATTTTTATGGTGGATATTTTTAGGAACAGCATTTGTTCTGTTAAAAAAGAAGCTTATATGTGTGGCTGTGAAGCAGAAGGAGAAATTGATGGCTATGCTAGAACTTATTTCCCTAATATCATTGAGGAAGGTTGTTTCTGCATAAAGATAAATAATGCAGCTTTGCATGTGTAACACTTTAGGAGGCTGACCAGAAGGCTGATGATTTCTGGGATTTTCATTCCATTAGTTCTTTCTTGTTCTTTACTCTGGTGTCTCCAGCTACACTCTGGTGGTTCTTATTTATAATGGCACCCTTTACAGCTTAGGGCAACAGTAAAGTACATTTTTCTAATTAGTAGTATTTATATTTCTTTGTCTTGGGGACTTCACTGAATAACTGCTTAGAAGTGGCTTCTGGTTAGCCTTAGAATGTGAATTTATTACTTGGTTCATTAAGCCTAAAAAGGGGATTTCTACAACCACCACCCCCCTTTTTTTTTGTGTGTGTGTGTCCTTGGGATCACCAATGAACAGAAACGTCCCAGGTTGCCAGTGATGCTAACTATCATAAATTTGTGTCTCTCTTCTTAGTGGACACTTAGTGTTAAACTGAGGTTCAAAAGTTCACTAGCAAAAATTGTTTGCCTTTGCATGCTGCAAGGGTCTCTGCTTTGATTAAGAAGTTTAACACCATTATGTGACTACACTGCATATCTGTATAATCTGAATATGTTATGTAATGTGGTAAATGTTACTTAATATTTTTAACATTTAAAGTGAAGCAGAAATATACATAATTTTTGAATGCATAATGTGTTACATGAAGAATGAGAAACTAAGTTTCTTTTGGATGCAGATCTGTGATGCTGTGGCATTGGAGTAAAGGTGGGTCCCAGCTGCCTTTTCCTGACGTCCCGCACTACCTTTTTATTCCTATCTGCACCACTTCAGGGCTATATTTTGTAATACAGCACAACAAACTTGTAGTTGTGTCACTGGAAGTGAGAGTGAGGGCTGGGACCAGACAGCGAGTGGAGAGAAGGGCCTCTGGAGCCAGTGTTAGGTATTACTAGAGTCTTAAATTTACCCAGCACTGTGACTCTGCAGGCAGCTCTGTTCACTGGACTGCTGCCTACTCTCCCCCAAAAATGAGCCTCTCTTGCATGGGTTGGTCTGGGAGGAGAGGAAGGAGCGTGAATAACGCTGGAGGCTGTGCCTTCTGGGAACAGGATGCACTGGCTTTTTAATTCAAAATATTGAGATCAGGCAAAAAACATCATATTGTCAGGCAGCTTTTATGTAAATCTGCTGTAACTGATCCTCTGGCTCCTCCAGCAAGAGTACCTTTAAGTGGCCAAAGTCACCTTTTTCCCTATAAGGACATGCAGGTGTGGTACAGAACAGCACTTCTGAGCAAGCTGGGTAACTCACCAGGAGCAGTGCTGTATCTGTGCGAGGCCAGCTGACTGCCTGGATGAATGAGCTGCGAGCGATAGGTGATTGCAAGCAGGAGATGGGGTTAGCACAGTTTACGCTGTGCCCAGTCCTCTGATGGCTCTGCCAGCTCAGTGGTACAAGTGGTACTTCAGCTGTAGCGTGGGGTATGTCCTAACACCCGGAGAGCTGCCATTTCTGTAGCTGGTACGTTCTGGGCAAAGATGGTCAAAGAGAACTAGCTACTTTTTGCACAGCTGATGCATTGGCTGGTCAGTGCTAGAGTAGCGGGAAGGGAAGCATGTAACAGCACACTCCAGCAGCCTTTTTGGGAGCTGACGTAGAAGTCAAGTATTTATAGTGTTCCCAAGTATTTATAGTGTTCCTTCCTCTGGAAGGAGGGAGGCAAAAACAATGGAAGTAGTACACCTCAGAAAAAGAGGTGGCTCATCTTGCAGTTCTGTAAAAGTCCCTGTAGGAGCGACTCCCCTGCGAAGAAGGGTGACTGCCGATCGCTTGGCACTCTGCAGTAAGTACACTTAGCATAGCTGTGTTGTTTAACAAACAGCAGTTGTTCTCTTTCATTACAACCTGTGACACTAAGGGAAGCTGCTGATTCCACGTCCACACTGGCAGAGCCCACTGATGGGGAGCAGGTTGCTCTGACAGAGCTTTGTAGCAATCACGGATAACAAATTAGCGCAGTGGTACTGTTTGTGTGGGCTCCAGAATAGACAGCTACGTGTTTTGGGAAATGATTCACACAGTAGTGGCTGTGCATTTGTAAGTGGCTGTTGAAATGTGTTGCTGGTAGGATTAGGAGATAAGTCATGGTTTCAAGTGCTGATGAGAATGTTAAGAATATCCTCTCTAGTAGTCACCCGTGGACACTTGAGAGCTGGCTAGCAAAGTGCCTGTGATCAGTCAACAGACAAGATATTTTGTATTATCTACACATCCCTATTTTGGGTGTTAGCTTGTTTCCAGCAATATATTTGTAATTCTTAGGCACGCAGATCTAAGTACTGAAGAGGCTAACCTTCATTTAGAAAACTTTCATTTCAAATAAAAAGTTTTTGTTTCATTTCACTTAATTCTGGGCTACTGGTAAAATTCTATAATGCTCTGGAGTCATGTGGGGAAAAGCATCAAATGGATATATGAATTCAGCTTCCCTTGACCAGCTCTAGCTCCTGCCTGTCCAGCCAGCTGAAGTGCTAATTACATAAAGTTCTGTCTGTTCTGCAAGTTTAACTTCTTTCTTTGCCACACTCTGTGCTGATGTTTGGTTATGCCTTAGATTTTTCAACTAAAATGGGGAGGAAGAAACATTGTGAAACAATAAGCCTATTGTGCATTTTAAGTCCATGATTTGTAGTGCTTTCATGGAAAGACCCACAAATGCCAGAAAAGCTAGCTGAATTCCCATTTTTTGTTGTTTCCATGGTTGCACTCCAGAAGTTTTTTTTTTTTTTTTTTTTTTTTTGAGTCCCTGCATTAGCAAGGTTTAAACATCATATATGAAAGCTTGTATACTTTTCTGTGGTATTATGTACAAACACGTACCTGTATCACCTGAGAGAGATTTTAAAGGAGAAATTTTCACTGCCAAGCAAGCCCCGTGCTTTAGCAAAGCTAAATGTACATCAGTTGTACTATGAGGATTTAAATTGCAACATCCATTATTTTGTAGCTTAGAAGTGAACTTCCCAAGCAAAAATGTTTGTTCTTCGGGAGTAAGCATGGACTTTGCTTCATTGGATTACAATAACCCACTTGTTTTGTCAGTAATATACATGGTTTATCACATCAGTGTACTGTTGCAACAACAGGGAAGACTACCAGCTCTTCATTCCAGAGTTTGAAAAAGACATTTTTAAAGGCATAGCTTTCAAAGTACACAAAAACATGATTTATGAATAAAATAAGAATAAAATAGATGATAAAAGGAGACTTGTGTTGTTGAAAGTATTCCTGTCACCACATACCTTGGAATAAATCCCATATCATCTTTCTTGAAAGCCTGAGTCAATCATGTGCTTTGATTATAGTGCAGTAACTGGCCATGCACTAGCAGGAACATGCCAGCAGAGCCAATACATTGTCTAGGGAAATTTAGGCAAACAAACAAACCCCAAACAAACCAAAACACTTCAATAAAGCCATTTCCCAGAAGCAAAGAACAAACCCAGGTTCAGAACTTATTTGTTTCTGCTTAGGAGAGACCTGTGGCTTGGCCAGACACTATGGAGAATATTCCATAGGAGGGAAAAACTAGCGCTGTAGACAAGACAAGATGTTATGTGTCAGATATAAAAATTATAAGCTCAATGAAATGAGCACATTTGCACACGAAAAAATTAAATTTCCAGGGTTAGTGTGGGGGACTCATTGTAAAAACAAACAAACAAAAAAAAAACCCAACTTTTTTTTTTTTTTTAAAGTCTATCCTTGTTGCCTTTCTAGCCCAGAGGGTTTACAGGCAAGTGTGAGCTTGGTGTTGTGATGTATAGGGACAGTTCTGCTGGTCTGCTCAGAGCTCTCTGCTTTCTGGAAGCTCAACAAAAGCTGACCAGAGTTGTATGTGATTTTTCTAGACTAATCAGACCTCTCTAAGCAGCAATGAAAGTGACAAGAATTGGGTCAAATTTGGAGTCTTCTGCAGCTTCAAACAGCCAAGTACAAAAGCTGAGGACAGATGCTGGAGTACCCGGAGCGTCTGCTATAGGTCACGGGTAGAGGAAGATCACAAACCTTGTCATCATTTGATCTGATTCAATATGACAGTCCTTAAGTAGTTATTCCCCAAGAAGAAAGACTGAGGATTAAGGCTGGTATGAAGTGATCTAATTGAAAGGCAAACTTCAAAAGCCAGGAAAGCTTAGGAAGTAGGAATGGTGGAAGGAAGGGAGGAAGGGACTAACAGTCTGAAAATCTTCCCCAACTGCTCTGGCTGCTGATGAGGAGGATCAGTCCCTTGTTTGCTGGTATGACTTTCATTTCTATTGCAAGAGATACAGAAATAAGTCTGAAGGTAACCCTTCTCCAACAGTTTAGGTTACCTTTCTTCAGTCTTCTGAAAGCAACTTACACACTGCAGAAAGGATCTAGTCTTTGACAAAGCTCTTTGTGGAATGGGCTGAAATGTGACAAGACATTCGTTGTTGTTCTTCCCTTGCATGAGCCCAGAAGAGTTGTCTGTCTTGGGGTAGTTGGCACGGGAATTATAGAATAGGTTGGGTTGGAAGGGACCTTTAAAGGCCATCTAATCCAACCCTCCCACAGTGAGCAGGGATATCAACTAGATCAGGTTGCTCAGAGGTCAGGTCCAGCCTGGCCTTGAATGTTTCCGGGGATGGGGCATCTAGCACCTCTCTGGGTAACCTGTTCCAGTGTTTCACCACCCTCATCATAAAAAAAATCTTCCTGTATAAGATATACTAATCTAAATCTTCTCTTCTTTTAGTTTAAAACCATTCCCCCTTGTCCTACTGCAACAGGCCCTGCTAAAAAGTTTGTCATCTTTCTTCTAAGGCCCCTTTAAGTATTGAAAAGCTACAATAAGGTCTACCCAGAGCCTTCTCTTCTCCAGGCTGAGCAACGCCAACTCTCTCACAGCAGAGCTGCTTCAGCCCCCTGATCATTTCTGTGGCCTCCTCCGGACCCACTCCAACAGGTCCATGTCTCTCCTGTGCTGAGGCCCCAGAGCAGGAGGCAACACTGCAGGGGGGGTCCAGAGCGGAGCAGAGGGGCAGAATCCCCTCCTTTGACCTGCTGCCCACGCTGCTGGTGTTGCAGCCCAGGAGACGGTTGGCCTTCAGGGCCGCGAGGGTACGCTGCGGGCTCACGTCCAGCTTTTCATCCACCAGTATCCCCAGGTCCTTCTTGGCAGGGTTGCTCTCCATCCCTTCATCCCTCAGCCTATATTGATAGCAGCCTGTATGGATGGGCAGAATGGGGTCACAGAAAAAGCTGATGGGTGGGACTGCACGGAAAAATTTGTAGGATTGAGATAAGGGCTAGCATATCTCTAGAAAAGCAGTTAATGCAGTTACTGGGAAAATACAAGAGGGGCTAGGTCTTTGCTGGTGGACCAAAGCATTCCACTGGTCTTGAGAGCTGGAGAAATGATTATCTGAGAGTTTTGCTGTAGGAGAGCCATAATATGACATCCTGTCCTTTGCACGGTTCCCTACTATTGGCTTCTCACCTGAGCATTGCTTTTGAACACTAAACTCATTTTATGAGGGGAGGAAAAAAAAAAAAAAGAAAAAGGGGAAGGGTAGGGGGAAAAAGAGAAGTCTCTAAACTTAGTTGAAGGTACTGAAAAGGAGTGCCATACTGAGAAGCAAATGCATATGGAAAGAGAAACAGGAAAATGGAGCACAGCTCTTGATATCAAGAATGATGATTCTTTTTTACACAATAAAATGAGGATGAACAACAAGCCATTCAATCAATTTGCCCAAATACTCACAGTTTTCTATTCAAGGTAAAAACCATAATGAATGTTGGATAGAGTGTAGTTCTGCATCTGTGGTATCCTGGTAAAGAAACTGAGCATTACCAAAGAAAGGGCTCCTGCCAACTCCCTTCTGTTACAGTGAGATTGAGAAAAATAACCGAGATGGTTTGTTCCTTGAGCTTTTTAGCTAATTTTCATTATCATTTGCTTTCAGGAAGGAGGATGGAAATGAGGTCTCTTTATAACTCTTGTCTTTAGGTGTTTCCAGCTGTGTATTTTCAGTGATTACTTGTATCTGCTTGCAGGTGAGGTTTTGTGTGCTGTGTTATCAGGGAGGGCTTTCATACAGTGAAAATTTCAAAGGCTTCTATAACCATTACTCTTAGGGTTGTTATTCTTTGCAATGGCATTTTTTTTGCTAAAGAGTAGTCAGCTGTATAGTCCTCAAGTAATAGTTTGCTAAACTCACCACATGAGCTTTATGTGGGAATTGAATGGAGAATATGGGTTAGCCAGTGAGGGAAGTATGTTTTTTTTCTTTTTTTTTTTTTTTTTTTTTTTTTTTACTGGTATTAACCCTCTTCAAATCCAAAATTTGATGAAAGATTAGCCAGATGTATAGAAACATCACTTTTTATGAAGACCAAACATGGAAATGTTAGTCCAAAGGGTGAAATAGTGGTTGCAATAGAAACTGTTGTAACTATAATCATACAAGTACCTGTTAATGCTGACCACGGAATAAAGTTGTAAGTTGGCTAGAAATAGGACAGTGCATGCTGCTCCCCAGGCTTCTAATAAAAGCGTGTTAGCGAGAAGAATGAAACCACTTACGTGTCTGTTGCAGGGAAATGCTGAGGCTTATGTGTGTAAGCTTATTTGGGCTTTTTTAGAGGCATTTTAAGACTAATAAGAAATGTTTTGCTTTTTTAAAAAGATCTGGATTTGTATTTAAATCAGAAATATCTTACACGTATGCAAAGTGTTGGTATCTTAGCTTATTTCATAATCTTCAGGCTTTTGGTAAGGCTGTTCTTTAGAGAAGTCCTTGAAGCTTCCAGTTTTTATTTTTTATTCTGAGTAGTTGGTAGGGAGTTTGGAAGTAGTACACTCGTGTTTATTTTTTGAAAGTGTTCACAACTCGTTTTCAAGTGCATGATAAAATATTGAATATTAAGAAGTCTTTTCATTATGCAGTATTATTTTGCTCTATCAGATTATCAGAAATACTCTGCAGAGCACCTGATTCTGTAGCCTTCAGAGGTGTGAATTAGTTTTATTGCCATTGATAGAGAGCTTTGCTTTTCTTTATAGATTATTGTCTTGCATAAAAATAATGACAATTGTTTTGTTTGTTACATGAGATAAAATACTGGGCCCTGACTTTGCCAGCAGTTTTAGGTAAACCTGCAAGCTTGCATTAATTTTGGGGAGTTATGAAAGAAATTGATCAGGATGAAATATTTAAGAGTTTAGTCACTTATTATGGAGTAGCTTACTAAAACGTAAAGTGATTAATGTTCCCATTAAATCTCATTATGTCATTTTATACGGTATCAAAGGAAGCAATTAAACAAAAAGGTAATTGCCCCAGGTTAACTCTTGAAAATGATAAGTATTTAATAGCTGGATTACAGAAAATTGTATCTTTAGAATTTATATGGGATACAGCAAACCAGCAGGTATCGTGCACTTTATTTACATAATGCAGAATTCCACAAAACTGATTAATATGATGGACATATAATTACATAATCTCATATTTACAAGTTCATTAATTGGAACATGGAGATACCTCAGTATAATTTTGCATGTATCTACCTGCCCTTCTATTCTTATGACTAACAGTACAGTATGGTTTTTACACTCATTTGCAGTATTTAAATTATTTTGATTATTAAAAAAAAAATCTAAAAAGAATTATTCATGTATCAAAATAAGTCATCAGTTTTGACCTAAGTTTCTAGTAACACCTTATATTTTTTCATTGAAACCACATCTCATTGTTGGAGTAATGCATTTTAAAACGTTTACTGCATGACACCTGTGGTTGTAGCTGTTAAATACATAGCTAATGATGGTCCCAGCAGTAGGATGTGTTGTTGGATTTCCTCCATGAGCATGTCGATGCCCAGCGGGTCTCCTCCTGCAAGAAGAGCTGGCGTTTTACCGGGGGTCTGCAGAGCAGCACTTTGCTGGGTTTGGTAGGAAGGACTGTGCTGGAGGAGATAGGATGATATCCTCTTAGAAATGTTATTGTAGCTCATTCAAAGAGCAGATTTATTTAAGAGCACACTTTTCAAGTTTTTTGTGTGCTGGGAAAAGAAAAAAAAATATTTTCAGTGGTTGTTTATGCCATAAGCTCATTACTTACAAAATCTTTATTTTGTGTATTTGATGAGAATTAGTTAAAAGAATCATTTGTAGTACTGCAATACAGTGCCTCGCTGTGTATTTGACTTCAAGGCAAAACTAAGTGAAACGGATAGTTAAAGCAAAGACTAAGATAAGGTGAGTTGAAAAGATTGAATGTGAGGCTTGCAGCATTCTGGAAAGAAAGGAAAGATGGTACTAATGGATACTAACAAAGTAGAAGCAAAATATCTCCCTTCATTTTGTTAATTTCCAGCAGCAAGATGGAATTGGGGCAGTGCTTGGTGTAGTATCATGAGCAGGCTCAAAATAATCCCAACAAAACACTACAGGTGCTAACGGGTCTCATATACAATGATGGCAAACGCTGATTATGGGGGAGTGACATTTATCTACATACCATGCAAGCATCAGAGGCAAAGGTGTAATAGAGTGGCTTCCTATAACAAGAAATAATAGGATAAAATTGAGGTATAGCAAAATTAGGCTTCGTATCTGAAGAAAACCTAAAGCCACATTCTCTTAGTGTGAGAACCTGTTTTGCAAGAGAAATATAAGTTATTTTCTTACAGTTGTTCAGAACTAGTATTGGATGGTAAATTAATATTTTTTTAAAAAAGTATTTTTCTAAAGTAGTGTCCTTGATAGAGGCATGAAGGAGATGACTAATGTCTCCATCATTACCTTAATTTCAGGCAACAATACAGACCATGCTGTCAGACTGAAAGCTCATTAAATTGGAAACAAGTGCCAAATATACAAACCTCATTGTTATTTATCTTCCTGTTAGTGAAAATGTTTTCTGATCCTCAGGTGTGATGCAAAAGATGTGATGTAAAGATAGGTATTTAAGAAATGTACAGTGAAATGAGGTACTGTGCTGAACCTGTGACTTTTTTTTTCTGATGGAGTTTGGGCATGAGGAGGTCGGGGTGATGCCTGCTGTATGCCTTCTCCAGCTGAGTGGGAGCGGTGGCTTCCTCCACTGTTATCTATGTAGATTCGTTGTGTTTATTTGGGAGGTGGAACTTAAGCATTAAAGAGAGATTTATCTTTTTTCTTTTTTTCAATCTCTCTTCCCCCCCGCCCCCCGCCCCATCCGGATGAAAGGAAATAGCATTACAGGCCTTTATCAGAATCAACCTCATGGTTTGTGTCTGTAGAAGTCTTTATTAAATTTTCACTGGCAGTTTTACCCCAACTTGCTCATCATCTTATTGACATCCATTGAAGCCTACATCCTAGCTAAAATATTTCCTTTTATCATCTTCAGTGGGTAAAAATATTTCAGTATATGAAAATCTTGGCTGGGTTACAATTTCTTTCACCCTGGATTATTTTTAGACTTAAGTTCTCTGGTTTGTTTTTCTAGGATCCCCATGCTGAAGAGTTTGAAGACAAAGAATGGACGTTTGTCATAGAGAATGTAAGCTGGAATGTTGTTATGTTTGTTGGGTTTTTTTATACGTGTAAGACTTAATTATTTAAAAGATTAA
>KL287788.1:87456-112597 GCA_000699545.1 Podiceps cristatus | reverse complement strand
GGCTTATTAAAATACCTGTTATGTTACAATTAAAATACAGGAGAGGGGAGTATTATACTGCACTGCTTAAATTCCTTCCCTGTAAGCATCAGTCTTCCTTGCATTATTTTGTTATGAGCAATGGAGTAAACAAGTTAGAGCTCGGTTATGACTAATTGTTTTATGGGTTATGACACATTATTTTTCTGTGAGCAGGGGAGTTGAACGAGTCAGAGCTGGGTTATGACATCTGTACATCCCAAATGGTGCACCCTTCCCGGTTTTGAACGCTGCTCTTTAGCAAAGAGCACAGTTTCATCACCTGTGTTTAATGGGTGAGGAAATGGAGGTAGGGCAGAGAGGTGGTGGTCTCCTAAGTGAAGAGCAAGAGAGTCACACCGTGCTCCTTGAGATCCCAGTCTTGCCCTCTCTGCGTGGGGGAGCTGTCTTGTGCACTCAGTGAAAACCCAAAAGGTGGCTCCTGTGAATCTCTGCCTCCGCGGAGTCAGGAGCTCCCAGAACATCCCAGAGAGCTGAGCTCCTGAAGGCTGTACAAACACACGCTTTGCCAAACAGCAGGGCTTAACATGGCATAGAGCAAGTGCTTCACGAAGTACTTTCTTCCTTTCCCTTCTCTGTGTTGGGCTGCAGCTTCTGCTCCGGGGCTGCCTGGACTGAGAAACAGGGGAGCTGCTTTACCTGGAGTTTCCTTTAAATTTCTGTTTTGAAACTTCTTTTTGAAATACATTTAAAAGGACTGTGGTATCAAGACAGCCTTTTGGTCTCTCATTAATATAGTTTCATTATGGACTATGTCTCAGTAACATGATTTGGTTTTTATGTTGTTTTTAAACAAAAAAAATGTTGCTCTTCTAACAAGTCATAGCAGTACCACACAGCACTGAAGTACGAGGAAGCAATGGAATTTGCATGTTATCTTTTTTGCCTAAAAATGCTGCTTTTTCTTTCTTGTCGATATCAGAAGTGATTTGGATGTCCAAAGCTAAGGTTTATTCTGACTGCCCGTGACTGAACACTTAAAAGGGCTGAAAGCAAAGTGCTTAATTTATACTTTTGTTTTTAAATGTCAAGTTTCTATTTTCATTTATGAGACTTGTGAACACAAACCACAATTTAGTTACTGTTTCCTGGAGTTTCCTTTTCTTTCTCACTTAGTTTATTTTAATCAGGGAAGTCTCCATCACCAGTTGTCACTGTACACGTAACTCTGGATAAAACAACGTCAGTGTATTTCTCAGCTAACCTCTCTGGGTATAGTAAGATTTCCTGTGTCATTACAGCAGATTTTTTTCAGAAGTTTCAGAAGTGGGCATGTAAACTTCATGTCCTGCTCTGTAATTCATTGCTCTTTTTTGTCATTGTATGATGTATAGAGGTGGCAGCAGTACATCTGCTGCAAGCTGTTCACGTCCTCCGCCTCAAATCTTCTCAGATCTGCAGTAATGCTTGCAGGATGGGAGGTTGCTTTGGTTGCTGTGCTCCAAAATATGGCCTCTGCTGATACAGATGGAGATGGTTCCAGTATGTATCAGTGATGGGCTAATCTTTTGTTATGTGCAAACTTACTCTTTACAACCTCAGTTATGCCGTTACCTCATCCCGCAAGAACTGCCTAATAGTAATTGGTAGGTAGATGTCTATCCTTGGGTTAGAAGATATATAAATATTATCCTCGGAATAATAAATTTAATAAATAGTTTTACTGCAAAAATTATTGAGAGGTAAAGTAACTATAAAACTGGTTGCTTTAAATCTCTCTCTTTTTCTGTCTCTTTTTTTTTGTTTTTAAAAAATAAGATGAAGGCTGTAGGTAGTGCCAAAAAATCTGGTCTGCAAATATGCTTGAAGAGCTGGAGAAACTCTTTTCCCAGAGTAACAGCCCCACTTAGTGGTGGATGAAAATATGTTCATCTGTTCGAGCAATTTACAAATGATCCAATGGCTGGTTGACATTTCAGAGCACAAACCACCTGCTTGTTAAAATCCTGGGAGCTGAGGAGACAGGAGATTGATCTCCTCCCTCCCTAAATTGTTGGCATTTACCCCTTTCAGGCTTAACGTATGCATTTCAGCGTTTTAAAGGAACATATTTATCTTCCAACCTGACAAGGATGGGTCACTTTTAGGAAGCATGGGGACATTTACAGACCTTTGGAGACTTTTCCTTTTTGTCCAAGTATATTCTCTGCCCTCAGAGGCTGCAGGGTTTCCCTTCCTCCTTGGTTGGCAACACTCAGAACACAAAATACTGCACCCTGAAAAGTTTATGGATGTTCTTTCATTATGAAGCAATCCAAATTCTGCTAAAAAAATTTCTTTTGAGATTTTTTTTTAGTTAGTTAAAAGTGAATTTCTAAAATCATTTTGTAATGCTTCAGTATGGCTGAGTAAAGACGTGATTAGAGGTATTCAGCTGAAGTTTGATGCCTCTGCTGGCAGATGCTACCAAATTCAAACCAAGATTATTCTGGACTTTCAGAAGAATTTTTAAGTAGCAGTGAGGTGATTTGTGCAAGATAACCATGCTGTAAATGAAAATGAAGCAAGATACTTGATTTTTTGGTTCGTTTTTTTCCTTGGTTTTGGTTTGAGTTTTTTTTTGTTTTTTAAAATCCTGTAAATACATGTATTTTGTGATCCTTTGTCTTGGTTATTGTAGGATTTTTTTTTTTTCTAACTGTATTTTCAATGTCTTAGTCACTTTGTCATATACTCTAAACCATAAATAATCGGGTCATAGCATGGTTTCTTATTATTTAAGTCTTGATATTCATTTTCCATCAGTCTCTTCCATGTCTTTACCTCCTTCACAGCTGCATTCTTTGTATATTTACTGCTTACTTTCTTGTCTCTAATTTCATTTTTGTTTAACCATATGCTTTGTATTTGATTATCTGGGTTTTTTTTTTTCCTCATGAGGCAGTTTTTGGTGTTGCCTTGCTTTTGTCCTGAATAATAAAATCAGATGTTCAAATTGACTGTTGCAAGTTGGAGAGCAAGAAATTCATAGCTAAGGAAAGACTTAGCCGTCTGTGGAAGGGTAATAGGCTTTCAAAATCTTACAGATTGGCATTAGATTAGTTTGCCTATAAAGTTTACAGGACAAGGACTAGTTGCCTTCCATTTAAAAATACGAGTCATTTCCTCTAATAAGTGATTTTTCTCATTCCTCTTACGGATAGTTTGAACATGTGCTGTTTCCACACTTGGTTCTTTTCACTGTCTGAGCTCCAACTTCTAGGGTTATTTTTTTCGGTATTAGCTTCTGATTTCTGTTATGAGTTGCTTTCTCGGAGTTTCTGGTGTACCAGTGCTCAACAAATGGCTGCTGTGTGGCAAGAGACTCTATAGGTACCAGGGACAACTCTCAGAAACAGCATTAATGTGTCCATCAAACTTTCTGTTGGGTTTCCATGCTCTCCCATGTAAGTAAAAGAACAGTGCATGTTTCTAAATACATCTTTGTATTTTAGCAGTAAAACAGTTTTCAAGTGAAGCGGCCAGTGCTGGGGTAGTCTTTAAATATCCCCTGAGGGGTGCCAGGAGGAGGGCAGCTGATGAGTTGTAGACAACTTGAAATGAAAACTGCATCTCTTAAGGGGAGTTCAGCTGACCTGAAGTTTGGGCCGCGTTTTTTGATCTTTGCAGATTGTGTAGCTAATGCAAGAAGAAAGGGACAGGAGTGCAGGATGGTGGTTTAAATTGGTACAAATATGCTGAAGCTTTCACTGGCTGTATGTACAAAAACTTTGTCTAAAATAAAGGCAGCTGAAGTGGTGGAAAAATGTCATTTTGCTTCCAAGAATATCCGTTGAGGATGGACCATCACATCTACCTGTTTGCTGACAGCTTTGTAGATGGCTACCTCCTACATTCTTAAATGAAATAGAAAAATTCATAGGATGTTATGAGAGGATAAAAGATTTGGTCTATAAAACAAGTTTTGCAGCTTTTTGTAGAAAATGTTTTTTGAGCCCAGATTTGTATCTCTAATAGCTAATAAATGGCATACTAATATATCCCAAGTCTCATAGTAGGCTTCTCCATCCCTCCTATGCCTTGTGTTTCACCTTTGCATATAGGTTATTCACAGGGCCCAGCGTTGTGGTGTGTGAGGCCTTTCCAGTAATGTAATTGATGTAATCAAGGCATTGGCAATCATTGCTGTATTCCTAATACTACCCTTTTTTTGTGGCAGGCCTGTTAAAACATGGTCTTTGCTAATCACAGAAGAGGACATCCCAGACCCTACTACTCTGGCAGATGAATGGAGAAACATGCCTCATGTTTTTGAAGCTTTGCTTATAGATTCATCTAGGCTGGGGCTGGAGGAGGCCTCGCCTGGCCTGTTGCCTCAAGGCAGTGTCATTCCAGGCAAACCCTTGCCTAAACTATTTTTAAAAACTTTTTAAGATGGGGTCCCTGCAGTGTCTCCAGGTAGCCTCTTCCAGTGCTCCATTTCCCTTGCTGTTGGTAATCGTTCTGGCCTTGATCTCTGTTGGTGCAGTTCAAGGTTGCTTTCTTGTCTTGCCAATTACAGCTATGGAGAAGAGATTCTGCTTTCTGTGTGGCTGGAGGCTCCCTCCTTTCTTCTCGCCTCTGACTAACCAGCCACAGTAATGTGATAGTGGTTACACATGGGATTTCATTTCCCTTGATTACATTAGCAGATCATCAGCATTCTCTTCCTAAGGACTCATTTGTGTGAGCCAGCATTCAGTGTCCTGCTCAGCTCGGGCTGCCCGTTGCTTTCAGGGGCTAGCGGTGCCCAGCTCTGCCTGCACACCACCACCTGCCTGGTGAAGCTTTGCCCTGCATTCCCAGGCTGTTCTTCTGTTGACATCTTGGAAACTGAACTTGCTTCTGCATTTGCCCTTTCTAGAGAGTCTTCTGAAATATTTTGATAACCATTTTAGACCACTGTTTTCTATGGTGCCTTTTTGAATATTAAAGTAATGAATGGTGAAGGAAATCACGCCAACCTTTCAAATTTGACAGTGATTTATAAGATGTCAGATGTACATCCTTCTGTGAGACACGTCCATGCTTTCAGTCATTTTTTTTATACCTTAATAAGGGTTTCTCCAGGAAAATATGTCCAACGAAGCTGCTGAACTGAGAAAATTTAGCTTGCTGTTCATGCTAGCCTACAGCAAACAGTTAGAAAGAATAAGAAGTTTGAGCTGAAAAATGACATCTGACTTTTCCTTCTGTCTGTCACTCCTGTGTAACTTCAAGAACTCTAACCCAAAAAGAGTTCTGAACTGGCCTCCGCTCAAACATGAACAAAGCCTCAAAATGAAAGAAATGTTAGAAAAAGTTACAGAACTTTTCACATAATCAAGTTTCATTTTATTGGAGCAAGTGCATTGTTACAATTTTTTCCCCCTAGAAATTCTGTATCATTATGATTATTTTTCATTTTGAATGCCCTAAAGCATGTTATATCACAGGTTTGGAGAGATTACTTCTCTCCTAAAATGCCTGTTTGTTATTTTTAGGTATGACAACAGAAATAAAAGTGATAAATAATGTAATGGGAAAGAGAGGGCAGGTGGATGGGATGTAGAAATGATTTTGTTTCTAGTGTTAAAGGTTTGACCACTTTTAAATGTGATACAATGAAATGAGGTATTAGCAAGAAGTTAAGTTTTCATCAGATGCAGCTCTGAATATGTTGTTTTTCCAAATGAGGCTTTTCAAGAAATAGCAGATCACTTGAATTTGAACAGTAATTAGACCAAAATTTTGGTAAAATCAGACTTTTATACTGGGCATTTAAATCTCTCTTACTACATCAGTGCTGCGACACTAACTTCACAAGAGCAAGTTTTGCTTTACATCAGAGTAAAAGCCCAGGTCTAGATGTCAAATCTTCCCACCTGTTTCTGGAAATAAATGTTGGGAGGCAAATGCCAGTGTAGCGTAGTGAATTGAAATTCTGAGAACTGTCAAGGCCATTTGCAGAAAGAACCTGGGGGAAAAGATTGGCATATGGAATAAGATGATTCCTTATTTGCTGATCGGTTGCTATGCTAGAATTTATTACAAAATCTTGGCTATCTCTTCTAGTGCATCTTTGTAGCATGTGGGAGCTTAAGTTCAAATTGGCTATTTTCTTTCTTTTAAAAAGTAATCAAAAAAGCTCTATCGTTCATTTTGTATTTTCTGCTTGAAATAAATTTTTGGCTTAAAATAAGAACCAACCAGGTTAGCCTTTTTCTGAATTAAATGTCTGCATTTAATACATTTAGAACAGGAAGCTCATAGTTCAGACATGCTTTCCTGGTCCTTTAATTCCCCTGTCATATTCTGCTGTATGTGATTATGTGAACTGTGACTGTCTGTGTAAATTAGGCTGGGTATTCTGGTCTAGATACAGCTAGGAATTAAATGCTGATTTGTCAGCCATCTCACTCTCCTTCTGCTTTAAAAGTAACAGAGAATCAGAAAACTTGTTTTAGTTTTTGCTTACATTAAATATTTAACACTTTGTTCTAGTTGAGAAATCTCCGAGATTAGGTTTTCGGAGCAAAACTTGTGGAAATCGTCATCTTGATTGGTTGCTCGGGCTCTGAAGGAGACAGGGTAGGAAATCTTCCTTGGAGGCCCGATCCTGTGTTTTTTCAGTAACACATCACTGTTTCTTGTGCGCACCACGATGGTGTTTCTATGCGATTTTAACTGAAAGTAGAATGTGATCAGAGGAAGGGTGTTGGCTCCAGTGAGGAGCAGGAGAGAGGGCTGTGCACAGAGCGAATCACCTGGTTTTAAGGGTGTCTGGGAGCGGGTGAGTCTCCTGTCTGTTCGCACCAACCCTTCAGGGGTCACTTACTTAAACAACTGCCTTAGATGAGGCATCTGCTCTGAAAATTTACAGAAGGTAGCGGAAGTGGATTGCACACTTGAGTTCTGTTTGAGAAATTTTATGCCAAATGCTGCAGGACTAGTAAATTACGACCTGTATTTAGGGCAAGAGTTTCATGAGCGAGGCATGGAAGACTGGCGGGCTTCTGGGAGCCATATGGCACAGCCCACAGAGAGGAGGCACCAGCAGTCCCTATTTCAGGTGGGCATTGGGAGGGCAAGTGCTGCGTAAGCTTTTCTGAACAGCCCTGTCACTTCATTTATGTTCTGACCTGCACGAACACCGCTATCCCCAAGCAAAGCCTGCTAGTTGCTTCAAATGGTGTTCACTCATGCCCTGCTTCTCTTTAGGCTGCAGTGGACATTCTACTTCGGACCAAAACAAAACTCTGCCCCGGTCAGCCTAAATCAGGGCCACTGCTAATCCTTTTTATCATTAATATGTAATAATCTATTAAACCAGAGCTGTGGGATGATGAAAGTCTTATCTGAAAGAGAATTTTAGATGAATTGTTGAAAGAACTTTTAATATCCAGTTCACTTTTTATACTTTTAATACCTTATTTATCTTAAATCAGTAAAAGAGAGTACGAAATGTGAGTCCATCCAACTTTTCTCTACTGTGCTTTTTCAAAACTAGTTATGAAAATTTTCTTTTGTTATTTGATCTTTATCTCCCAAATGGAATGCAGTGCCCAAACTGTCCTTTAAATAATGGTGTTTCTGATGCTATGTTAATAACCGCACTATGTGGATCTGTATCAAATATAATTTGGCAGATGACATGGCAGTTTCGAAAACTATATTACCACATTTCAGTTCAAAGTTTTCTAGAAAAGGAAACATCTTATTTTCTGATATTTATTCTACAATTACATGAGGAGGTCTCACAAATGGAAGATGGCGACAAGAGGCCACTGTGCGTTGGGCAGAACAGCCTGGGTATTAGTTTCCAGCTTTATAAGCTCAGTACGTGCAGTACGTTGTAACATCTACAGTGGAATGAGTTTGACGTATAATTTATATGGTTATTATTGATTCACAGTAGTAAAGTACAACTGTGTTCTAAATTGCTAGAACCATTTTGTTTAGGTTTTGGGGGGGAGGTTATTTCCTGCTAGAGGAATGTGCCTCCTATAGATGAGTGTAATGTGCAAGACAGCTGATGGGAGTTGCTATCAGTGGTATTCTTTGCCAGCTAGAGGGAGGAAGCTGCTAAACAAGGCAGACAGCTTTGGAAACAAACCTCTAATACAACATTAGGCTTGTTTAAAACCAGCAGTGTGTTTCAGCCACTCTTAGAGTATGTTTATTCATAGAAAATCAGCAGTAAAATATACTTGCCAGTGCACACAAGAGACAGAGTCTGCATGAGGTCGTTTATCTTTCAGACATCAAATACAGAAGTGAGTCTTGGTAATTGTTTTACAGTGGGGTTCTAATCATACTCTAGGCGTAAGCTGAGCCGAGCAACTTGCCTTTTAATAGAAAAGTATTTGCTTTTAAGCATATTCAGCTTGCCACTTTTATTTCTGGTTTTATGCGTATGAGTGTGTTTTTACATTTACATACAGTCACGGATATGTGTTTGCTCTCTATGAAGTTCAGAATATCATTATGTAAAATGCCACTGTCTGGGGCAATATTATGATGGATAAATCTCATTTTTGACCTGGTAGCTGTCTGGTGTTAAGCATATGTTGCAGCCATGTAGTACAAAATATTCAGTGTGGAAAATGGAAAAAATGTCAATGCATTTAATGAAAAATATTTTTGACATAAGTCACCTTCAAAGGCAGATAATCTGGGAGTCCAATTGAATATGTTGGTTGATTTGAGATAATACCTTGCAATTGCATGTGCTCAAGGTATGGAAATATGTGTCAAAAAAGAATTAAAATATCCATTATTGTGTAAAATGTAGCTCTGCATTAAGTAACTGGATAGGATTGTGCTTGCACGCAGTTGTAATTTAAGTCAGAGCATATTATTTAAAAATAGTGGCCACCAGTAGAACAGTAGCCAGTTGACAGAAAAGTAAGAGTTCTGGCTTCCTGAAAACCTTTGTTATTAGGAAAACCATCTGGCAGTGTAATAGCACTGAGTGTTACTGCCTTCAGCCTCTTATCTTTGGCTGTTAGCTGTCATAATAGAGTTTAATATAATGGAAATTAATTGACCTCCATAACTTAATTGATGCCATTTCATTTGGGTTTTTTCCCTCCCAGCATATTCTTCATTCTGAATTGATACTTCACCGTCATACTGGGGTTTTTTTTCACATGAAGTTTCTCTTTTCTCATTGCTTTGTTTTATCTATATTTGGGCCAAATTGCTTCTTGAATCTTGACAGGCGGCATAAATGATCTTTTCCTAGTTTAGTTTAGGTGTGGTGGCAACCTGAGATTAGGCTGGAAAGATTGTGTGAATAAAATGTCATTGAATAAAGTGACATAAAATGATATCCTGTTGCTGCTCAGTATTTTCTGTGGTTCTGCGTACTAGCATGAATATAAGATTAAACGGAATTTCTGCTGAATTCTTAACCCATACAAAGTTGCAATCCTGAGCTCAAAGACTGCTGTTCTGAGCACAGTGGTCTATACTTAAGCAATGTTTCTTACATTTTCCAGTACTGTAAGAAATGTAATAATATACCAAACGTGATTAGTTTAAAGCTTGATGTTGTGTGTTATGTTGTTCTGTTAAATAGTAATGGTTCTGCTTCTGGTATGTTTTCTGTAGGCCAGAACTGTGAACAAACTCGACTGTCCTTACTGGAAGTGTAGCAGGTTGACAGACTGGCAGGCTGAGCATGACGGACACCGGGCTCTATGAGTTTGTTTTAATACTCTGTGTTGCACAGCCTGAAATAGGAAACTTTCAGATCTAACTCTGAGGACTTTGCCTGCTAAAAATAAATACACTTACTAGTTTTCAGAGATTTTCTTTAAAGATTCTCAGTTTTTGCACACTTTTTTTTTTTTTTTTTTTTTTATATACACCATAAGAAAATTTTGCTCAGCAAGGGATAAAATGTGGGAAGCTCTGTAAAGTTTTGCTCCCTAAAGCAAAACAACTCCATGAAACAGTCCCGTCATGGGAAGGCACAGCACAAAAATAAAAAACCACATAGGATACTTACCAAATCAAAGTGATGCTGAAGCTATGTAAAGAATTTTCTCTCTTAATTTTGTCTGTAAAGTAGATCCCTGAAATGGAAATGAATTCTATTTTCATTTTTTCTGATGAAGACTGAGAAGTTACTTGGAATCAGAGATGTGTTAGTGCTTTCTGCATTTAAGTGCTAAATAAATTCAGAAAAGAATACAAAAAGAGCATAGAAATCAACTGTGATGAAAATCTGTCTCTGAAAAAACCTTATACCTTTTCAGCTCTCTTCCCCATCCTCAAGTCATTGGTGGGTTTGGTTTGGTTTGGTTTTTTTCTCAACCCTACTGTTCTGGTATTCTCTGTCCTTCAGTATATCTTTGCCTGAAAACAAGAAGCACAAGACATGGCTAATGTTGCTGCAAAAGGAACAGTTGCCTGCAATGGAAAGATGACTTTGAGGGAGACTGTATGGTCGAGTAATGTGGGCAGCAAGGAAAACAGGAGGAGAGAAAATGAGCTGTATCTGGGCCAAAGTGGAATAAGAGTGAGGGAGACGCTCTGGCAGAAGTAGCTCTAGTAAGTGCCAGAACCCTCAACCTTAGAGGCATTGGGTGCTTGCTTCCAGTGACAGGCACAGGAAGGAGAGAGGTGAGTTAGGGGGGATTTTCTCTATATATTTGCCAGTGAAAGGACAAAATGGAATATTTGGAAAATAATCCTAAAAATCTGTCAGCAAAGAATTAATATAAAGTTTATGTGCTTGTCGTTCCATGAATCATCTGTATAAATCTTCCCCATAATTAGTTTTAATTCATATTATATAACTTTAATTATATATTGTAACCAAAGAAACTCATTTATTAGGAAGGATTTGAGATATTAAATAAAGAGACTGCATAACTCCTATGGACACTGTTGAGGAGGGATATTATCTCAAAGGATATTTGAGATCTGTGGAACAATTTGGGTGTTTCACCTGGACTTGGTGAATTTAATGCAGACTTTCTCTGCAGTCTCCCCTTCAGATGGAGCAGCCCTCTGCTGCTTTATGGAAACCAAACTCACTCTTTTTTTAAATTTCTGTAACTCTTATGTATTGTGCAATACTTTGGGAATTGGCTTAGTGTCTTTTTAGTTTGGTTCTTGGTAATTCCTTATCCCCACCCCTTGTTCAGTCTTTGGAAGTTTGTCTACAGGTTTCCTGTGAAGGGTCTGTATTGCAGAATCAGGAATTTGGCTGACCTACTGAAGTGAGCAAGTGTGAGGGGAAAATGGGGAAGCATGAAGTCGGCTATGAGTGAGAATATGGGGAACGTTAAGGGCTGACTTCTTTCTGCATTACGGATTCCAGTTGTCTTTGGCCCACCATACATGAGCGTTGCTTTGCAGTTGATGAAATTCATTATTGGTCTTCACACATGTGCATTGTAACTGTGTACTAATTCAGAGTGGCTGTGGTAGGCATTCCAAATGATGAGTAGTTGCCTAAGCTGGCGGCAGGTGGTATAGACAGACCACATGTGGGAATATCGCTGCTAGCTTTTGGGCAAATGGGAACAGTCTCAGAAGAATTGAACCTCATTTGCCTTGAGCATTTCTTGAGCATGGACATTTCTTTGTCACTACCGCAGGAAAAATATGGTTGAAATTATGTCCTTAAAAAGATGGCAGTTGTGTTGGTGTGGTCATGACTGTTCAGCTTTTTCTACCTTAGAGCCAAACCTTTTCAGAAATGAAGAGAATTGTGTCTATCTTCATCAGTTACGTTCAAAATGCATTTTCTTAATATTTCTTTGCAAGTGTAAGCTGGATGATGTCACTTTGAGTGACAACTGAGTTTCTGGGAGTCATGGTGCAGATGGCCATGACCTGGTGAGGCACAACTGGGTTATCTTCTGCCTCAACACCACCAAGCAACTCTTCTGTGTCCCATGGCACATGCAAAATTTTTTTCCTATAGTAGCAAAGTTGTCACAGGTTTTACAAAGGCACCGTTCTTTTTAATTGAAAAAATCTGTCTTGGTGTGCTGGAAAGTGTGTATTTGTTTGGTTTGGTGTTGGTTGGTTGGTTTGTGCCAGGCAGCTGGTGAGTTGCCAGGCCCCAGCCAGGCAAGGGTGAGTTGGAGTAATGGGCTGTGGTTTAGAGCTGATAGCATATGGATTTGAAGAAAACGGTTACATATGAAATGGGATTTGGCTATGAAGTATTTCATCTGGAAAGGACAATTGTTGGGGTCAGGTTGAATGCTTTTGCCAAAGAACGATCTATCAAGTCACCTTTACTTCAAATTGCTGAGTAATGCTGAAGATACTTACCACTGTCATCGCAGGGAAGAGCTCTCCCATCATCCTCAAGTTCAGTATGAGTATAGATGAACAAGTTCTGTAACTCACTTTGGTTTGAAACTGGGTGTGGTGGCCCAAGTAATTGTATTTATTCTCCCCATCTTCTGTGAAACCCCCACCCTGCAGCACCCTTCTTGTCTCATTGCTAGTTGGGAGGCTTTAAAGAGCCTTAATAGGCTGTTCTTAACCTGTCCTCTGATGCACAGTGATGAGTAGTTGAGCATGCAATGGCTGAAACAATCCTGGAGCCTGCGGACCCGCACAGTGAGAGAGAGGGATGTCTCCTGTGTGGTGGTGCCAGCTATTAGGCTGAGCCTTACAACGTCAAAGGAAGGAAATGAAATTGTGTGGGACCACCGTCTCTCAGCATCTGAATTTTCCCCAAAACTTGAAATTATGGCAGAGTTCAATCCGCCCTGTATAGTGTGTCCTGGTGAAACCCCTTGCAGAGCGCTAACTTTGCATAATGCTGGTAGTGTGCTACAACCACTTGATGGCACCCTTTGATTTGGTACGTACCTCATTAGCCGCAGCACAGTGCAGTGTAGCTGTAGTATTTGTAATGGAATAACACGTAAGAACTAAAGACTGCAAGGTATCTGGTTAATGTAGAGATGAAATGAATGAAACAGCAAGGCTAAGCTTTCCTGACCCTTCATGAGAGAATAGATGAAAAAAGGAAGAATAAGCTATTGTGCCGAAGGGAGATGATGAAATTCAAGATCCACACACATAATCTCTGGCTCAGCCTCTGAAATGTTAATCCCTGGGTAGAATTATTTGAGCTGTAGATTGCAATTTATCATCAAAATGGCACTGTGTCAAACAATACTTCTTGTATGTGTGATGTTTAGAACCATCCAATTTTAATATAAAATGGTTCACAGAGCACTGTCTAACATATAAGTAGCAACTCGTTAAGCTCAGGATGGTTTTGCTCGTTTCTGTAGACCTGTGGTAATCGTGTAGAGTTACTCCATAGATCACTCTTAGGGTCTTTTACTAGCCATACAGTATGTTTTAGGGAGTGATCTGTTTTGATCTGAGCAGTGACAGGTGATGGGACTGCTTGATAGTAATTGTAACACAAAGCGGTCTGGGACGTTTATTTTGAGGTTCTCAGTTAATTTTTACAACAAAGAAATGTGCCAGAAATTTGGTGATGGCAAAACATTAGTCTCAAATCCTGGGGATTTTTCAGCCAACCAATGCAAACAATTGAGTTTACTAATAATATTTTCTCATTATGTGTTACAAGCTGGAATGGCCATCAGATTTTTCTTCTTTTTAAAATATGCCAGTAGAGGGAGTAGAAAAATTACCATCCCAACAGTAAGGATAAAATATTCTGCACTAAAATTCAACCCTTTCTCCTGTAGAAATTTTAGTATTTCTTACTGTAGTCTGTTACTGAAAGTAAAAGATCCGGTACCTTGAGAAAATGGAATTAGGAGAAGATAAACACAGCCCAGATAGTTTCTGAAATGTAGGAATGTGTGAAACAGCATAATAATTAGAGACAAATATTTAAATCCAAAGATGTATTTAGAAATACGAATTGCATTTTTTTCCCCTTAGTGCTTATGGCTTGTTTGAAAATCACAGTGTAACTTTATTGTTACGGCAAACCCCAACATGTTTTAGTGCATGCCAATAAATCCACTTCTCTGCATTTATTTTTAAAAGTGGTCTCTATATAAATGTGCAATTAAATTGTGTAAGGCTTTTCCAAATATGAAATACTTAAAAATAGGAAGCTTTGTTGCATATCTCATATTTTTTTGCTTGGGAAAGGTGAGAGACTAAAGGAGGAGAAGGGAGGGAGCAGAGTGTTAACCCTGCCAACCTGGCAAGTTTGTAATCCCTCTGCAGAAGTTGTTTCAGAAGGCGTTGAGATTTGAAGCGGAAACTATTTGGTGATCTTCCCATGTTTAAAAAGTCTCTTTCGGCACAGTGGCAATTAAAATCTTCTCTAAAAATATGCCAGTATCAACAAGAGATTTTGAAAGTCTTTGGTATGTTTGGTTAGCAGGTATATACCCAGCGTTTCAGAATCGTAGGCCTGACTGAGCAGTCATGACGGCTGTGAACTGAACTATGAAGGAGACATTTGTCTTGGAGTGGGACCTTTTGTGTTAATCCTTCCAACCTTTATATCGTAGCATTTCGTGATGGTATTTAGTCAACGAATAACTTGCATTGTGCGCTTGTGATCCCTCTCTATCAGAAATGAGCAACTGTATGGAATAAATATCAGTGTTAGATAAGAATTATTATATGATTTTATATTCCTTCTGCACTGTGGCCTTTTTTCCTTGGAGACTGGTGCCATAGTAGTGCATGTAGTTTCTAGATTAATATTTATAAGTGGATACTCAGGAGATGAACGCGATTACATTGAGTGCGCAGCTGTTTATTTGCGCATGCAGTTGTTTTCTGTGCACCCTAGATAAACATGTTATCAGAGTATATATGAGCACAGATATTCATGTCCTAAAATTATACATACCAGTAAGGTTGTTTTGTGTCCACAAATGCATATGACAGCATGTGTTTAATTTTTAAAAGCATAAGCTGTCTGCTCAGCCCAAATACACTAGGCACAAAGTATATAAGTGCCGTCACCGGCATTTTGCTGCTTTAGAAAAGGTATTTTTGCATGTCTCTGTGGTGTGAGTTGTTACATGACATTGCTATTAATGGGTTTTGCTGCTGCATCGGCCTTGGTATTTTAGCTGTTCGGGCTTGCACTCACTTCCTTGCTGATGTTCCATCTCCTTCTTAGTTCTGTATGTTAAACTGAAACCAGGTGTGCTTTCAGAAAATGAGTGTTGGATAAAATTACGCAAAGGCGTATTTTGTGCTGTAGCATCTATTTGTATGTTTGTTTAAACTTCTATTACTTATAGACACTTGATTAAGATTCTTGTGTCCTGTTTTGCAGCGTGGTGGTAATTAAACAAACATAAGATCTGTGTTTAAAACAGAAATTGTACAGAAGCAAGTCACAACAAATCTTGATAGTGTTGTTTTGCGTTCTGGCTGACAGTGGTATAAAGAAGTCTGTTAAAGAATAGCTTTCAAATGTGTCTGTCATGTGTACATGGATCTGACTGTCAAGCTTTAAAAAATTATTTTCTTCCGAGTAAAGATTTCTAATTGCTGTACATAAAAAGAATGAAAGAAGTTCTTAATATCTTGTCTCCAGGGTTTTTTGTGTTTTTTGTTTGTTTGTTTTTTTAAGTAATTTTGCTGTATTTTAGAGCTGCAAATATCAGGGAAAAAAACCCCACACGTTTGTGTACAGTGCCTGTGAATTTTTTTTTACTGAAGCGAGCTAGTGGCTGTCAAGAAAACTTTGTTCCGAGCTTACTGCAATATCTGACTTCTATATTTCTTCATAAAAGTGTACTAAAAATAAATAGTGGTAATCAGTCTCTGTTATAATTTTAATTTCAAATTTATCTTTTGAAAGAAACCCAGATTTAAGTGCCCAACCGAATTCTGACTTGACAACATCAAACATGAACAGATTTTTGTTGTGCGCTTTGTAAGCTTCTGCATTCCCGAGCTAATTGAATGTAAAGAGTCATGCAGAATTGTAGTATTTGATGGTGAACCTGGACAGACAGTAATAATTACTACATTGAAGCTTGTTTTCTGTGCAGTTGAAGCACAACAGTGTACCCTTGCTTTTGTTTAGGATAGATCTGGATTAATGCTGGCTTACAATTATTACTCACAGGGCATTATCATTTCAGATCTGTGCATCTACTTTTAAGGTACGCCAATTGCTGTAATTAATTAAAGTGCTGCAGATGCTGCTGGTTAAGCCAATTTAAAGAACAGAGCGTGAATTTCCAGTTATGTGAGCTAGATAATGTTAATGCCTTAACGTGGTAGTCGCTCTTGTGAGCCAATTACCGCTCTAGATAGCTGAAGCAGGTCTGTGGTTCACTCTCTGCCTTCGTCCGTTCTGAGAATACACGTCTCCTTTTCATGCCTTTTACTGCTGAGTAATCTTAGTTTTCCTCCCTGGTTGTGGGGTGGTCCAACTGACAGCTTTTACTCTTAATAAGCTTAGAGGTAATAATCCAAGTCCTGTAGGTCACATGTACAATATGCTTTTTAGTTTCATTTTTTCCTGCTCTAGTTTTTCCAAAGCATCAGGCTGCCTGTAATGTTATATGAGTGCTATTGCTAACTACCCGGGACTGAAGCGCTACTTTCTGATAATTGATTAATGCAGATGTCTTGTGAGTGTTCTTCTGTTAAAATAATTACAAGATTAAGTCTGCTTATGTTTTGGTGGTGTGTTTTTTTTTTTTTGTGTTGTGTGGCTTTTTTACCTTCCCCATTTGCTTTTATTGTGGAATATTTTGAAGTGTGGGTGGATCAAATATTAAGTTGATTAACATTGAGATTTTTTTCAATTCTATAAGTTAGGTTAACTTCACAGCCAGGCAGTAGAGAAGAAAATATTTTCTTTAGAGATACTCTGTATTTATTATTTTATTCTTATATTTGTTTTAGATGGCAACATGGTGCATTAGTAAACCATTAGCAACATCTTTGCTTTTTGTACACATGTGAACTTGTTTCTAGGAGAGCTTTAGTAGTGTTGACAGTACTGTGCCTCTCACACTCCAGGAATGTTCCTGATGTAGCTGGAATGTGGAGAATAACATCTTTTAAAAGAATGTATAGAAATGGATTTTTTGAAACTGATATTTACTTTGTAACATGTATTTTTTGAATTATAATTTGTGCATGTCTAATAATAATATATGTAGATATTATAAATAATGGGAAGCTGAATAATATGCGACATACTTGGCATTTGACTTGCTAATGCACAATTTCAAGTTTCAGGCTTAGATGAGGGAGACTCTGTGCTGTGAAATATTTCTGGATTTTTGGAGTCAGCTATACAATTGTGTCAGGTATATTTGAGTAGGGATAATAATGTACTAATAACCTCAGAAGTGGCAGTGGACTGTGGAGTGGTTGAACCTTAAGAAAATGAGTGCAGCCGAGTTCACATGCAAAATGGGGAGAGAGTGGAATTTTCCTAGAACTGAAGCAGAGAGAACAGGTTTTCATCCTGGATCTGTAAATATAAAGCCTTGAAGATTTGGGAGGGCTCAGCCAGCCTGGTGTAGATGCATGGAGAATGGGCCTGGGAGAGAAACAGGGGAACATTGTTTTGTGGTAGTTGGAGCTTGGGCCCAGACAGAGGAGGAGGAAGCTGGCTGCAGAGGGGAAGGAGTCCATAATTTCCAAGAGGGAGTGGAAGAAAACAGAGTGTACTGCTTAGATGTCTCTGGCCTCATTCCAGAGAGTGGAAATAAAGACAAGAAAGTGCATGTGAGCATTTATCGCTCTGTCCTTTTGTGTGTTCTTATGTGACCTGAAGCAAAGTAACAAACTTCTTTTGGGGGATCCTGAAAAAAAAACCTTTTACTTCAGCCATCCCCTGTCTACAAGGACCGGGAGCTGAATACATACAGACTGGAAAGGGAAGAGTAAATCTCCACAAAATACGGGGAAGCCTGAAAATGCAACCACATGGGATGACTGAACCGTTCCCAATTTGCTGCTGTCAAAATTGCTTTCTTCTCTCTGCTCCCCACTTTGTGCTGCTGTCCATTCAAGTGCACTAACGCTGGTGCTCACCTGGCCAGGTGAAAACCCCGAGTTCCTGCTTTGTTTTTGTGTTGTGCAAGAAAGACACTTAATAGACTTATTTTTTGTGACACAGAGATGTCAGCAGAGGTTTTATGATGTGCGATACTATCATTCTTTGCTGGAAGTTTAGAAAAAAATAAACCCGCATTGCCTGGATGAGGTTTGTGGCTTAGAAGTCATTGTGGCCAGACCTCCTCCTAACCTGAGCAAGAGCTGCACTTACTGCTCTATAGTTATACTAAAAATAAATCCCCTCTTGCAAAAGTATGCATAATACTCTCTGTGCATGTGTGTGTGTGTGTGTGCACGTGTTTGTTTTCATGTGCTGTAAACCCCAAGATAGAATCTCATGTTTTATAAGGGCTAATAATTTGTTCCCAGATTTAACAAGGTGCTTAATCGTATGGCTTTCTTTAACTTTAATTTAATTACACATAGATCATATGCTTGCACTTAAATACCTTCCTGAACTGAAGTGCATTGTTTTTGGTGTTGCTATAGCACTGTGTTTAAAGGACATGGAGAATTTATGGGCCTTAGACAAGCATTTACACACATGTTATCTTGTGATAGCTGGAGTCAGTAATACCAGAGCAGGGCCAAACTCTCAGTTATAACTGTATATAAGTTTCCATAGGACTGTAATACATTTTCATTTTCATTATTTTTTGTCCTACTTAGTTTTGCAGTCTTTTTTTTGGATAAGTTTAATAATGTAAGTTACATATAACAAAATCAAATTGTGGGGAAGAATTTGAAAGTTCCTTTTTATTATGTTAAATATGCAATAATTATTGATGTTTGTTAAGACTGCAGTAGATTGGTTTGGGACATAAAGCTTTTATTGCCCAGTACTTGGTGGGGAAAAAAAAGTGTATCAAGTTTTTTGTAATTAAAAATCTGGAAAAACTTGTTTAAGAAAATGTTAGCCCAAGAACACGCATCTTTTGTCAGTATAATATGCAGCCCTGAACACAACTCTTTTTATCAACAGTACAGTGTTTCATATTTAATCAACATAAAATGAAGTGCTTCCCTCTCATGAATGTAACACAGATCAGGTCTCAGCCAAAGCAAATAAAAGAATGAATGCTTTGTTAATCATCCATGACTAATTTGTGCATACAGAGAAAAAATGAAATCTGTTTTTGACAAGAGCTTTTTTCATAGAAGCAGCAAGGGAGAATTGAACATGTAATGTGCATTAGTAATAGTGAATAGCAATGGGGAGAGCTGAGATGTTTGCCTGAGACGACTTCTATTGCTTGATAGTAACAGCATTTAGCAGAAACCTAAGATAAGAGAAGGGAGGATTTTTTGAAGCTGTTTGCCAAAATATAAGACGACAAACCTGTGCTGAAGCAGACATGGATGGGTTCCTGTATGCCTTGCCATATATTCATAAGTATTGCAGGGAACTGCCACATATCTCTGTGACAAACTCAGCTAATAGATAATACACAGCGAAGAAAATGTTAAATGCATTGCTTTTTTGCACAGGCAATATGATTGTGTTGCTCTAGTGACAGTGCGGTTATGGTTGATGGGGCAGCTTCATTATAAGCCCCTGTTTTCAGGCTATTGCGGCTTTAAAAAAAAAAAGTGTTGGACTGAAATTTTTTATGCTTGTCAGCCTTGAGGTGAATTTTACTTTAAGTGCAAAGTTAGAAGAAATCCATTTAGCTGTGTTTTGATTTAAATAAATATGGGGGATGGGTGGGCTTTTAAAAAGTTAAGGCTTGTGTTTATTGCAGAACTGCATTTTGGAATGCTTTGCGTTTATCCTTGCTGCTAAAATGTGGATTATCTTGTTTATGAAAATATATATAAAATAAGTAACTACACCTGCACTATACACGATTCTCACTTTTGTGTATGCATAGGTGTGACAGCTGAGATGTCTTGCATGTGTGAGCATGCCCCTATTCTAGCTTCACACAGATCTTAATTTTCAGCTGCCTTCCTTTTACCCTAGTTATATACCTACCCTTTGCTCCCTGCTGCTTCCTGCATACGTCAGATTCAAATCGCATGTCTGTGGTATGGCATTGGCTAGATACATAGAATTTTTTTTCTCTCTCTCTCCCCCCCCCTTTGCTCTGTAGGGGGGAGTGCTGCACTCAGGAACTATCAATTGCAAACCATACCACTCTTGGATAACAGCCTGGAGTAGATTTGCATATTAAAGTTGTCTCCCTGAGTTCTTGTCCCTGATAGTGAGCTGCAAGTCTGGATAAAAGAAACAGTAATAAAGTGGCTCAGGCAAGAGAACTGTATGTACAAAGACACTTTCTTGAAGAGCCGAGTCTTCCAGAGTGTATTTTGTGATTGGTCTCATGACCATGGAGCTGTAAGAGTTACGGTGGTCTTGCAGCATGTCCTCCTGGGTGGTGCCTGGGAAATACAGTGAGAGGGAAGGAGAGGGAGAGGCAACAGCATGTCCAATAATTTCTCTGTATTTTGGACTTTTCCAACTGTGTTATATCCTGTTGGGATTATGTATTTTGTTGGTTTTGGCACATGCTTAAAGTGAAGTTGTGAGCAAGAGGGAAGAGAATAAAAAAAAAAAGCAAAATCATGAATTTAATAATGGAGATATATTGGTGTTCCAGTATAGCTATGTTCCCTTCAAATAATATCATGCTGATTTTTTTTTTTGAAGCAGTCTTAGCCTAAACATAAGATACTACCGATATGATAAATAGTTTGACCCGAGGGCTCTGGTTCTGACAAGGAGAATGGTTGCTATGTGAGCATTGCTGCTCACCTGATAGTCATCAGGTATTACAGACCATACATCCATTCATTCTGTGCCTTTCAAGTTAAGGTCCAACTTCCAGTACAGAAACAATGTAACATAAGAGTCATAATATCTTCGCTTAACACTGTTAAAAGCTTTTCTGTGTTGTAAGCATTGCAAATTTTCTGTCATTTAATATTGTGCATTCACTCTATGGAAGTTATCCTCAGATAATAACAACTGGTTGATGACACACTGGTATTTTACAAAACCCATTAAAACAGGTTTATATCTCTGCTAGATAATTACGTCTAGACAATGTTATAAATCATCTTAAAATATAATATTTTCTAGAAAGGTGAATAAAAGTATATAAGGTTGCTAGAGCAGTTAATCTTCAGACCTCATTTCTTCTTTACTGAGTGTTACCTCAAACTTGCTTCCTTGTTGGAGCTGATTAATATGGTTACGTGCACAAGTCTGTTTAAATAGTCTAGAGTTAATTCTGGGGTCTGTATCATGTGTGTCTTCCTCCACGGCATTTGTTTCTTCAGGACAAGGCTTGCAGGTAGGCACGGCCTGATATATACGCAGCTATAGACCTTTCGATGACTGTCCTTAGTATTGTATTGAACTCATTTTAAACACTTGCTGCCGAGCTTGAGGTATTATTTCAAACCTACCTTTTTAATTTCAAAGATTCTGGGTCTTTGTCTTGAAGTGCCACCAAGAGACAGTAAGCACATTTAGAACCTAGAATGGAAAATGAAAAAAAGCTTTTCACATCTGAGACCAACAATAAATAGGTAACTAGTTTACCCTCTGTTTAAAAAACATTTTTCTGCTAAAGACTGTCTTCTGTCAAGGGACGCTGACTGGACATCTCTCCTGTGTAACTATTTGAAGGTTCAGTAACACCATTCGTGGGTTTCCTCTGCAGAGAGCAGGTGAGCAATAGAGTGAATCATAAAAAAGGAGACTTCCTGTCAGGCAAAATAGAGCTGAAGTGCTGAGCACTCATAGGTGAGCTTAAATCTAGATTTTATAACAGGTATTGCTTATTATTCAAAAACAAAACCTGGAAAACAACCAGTGAATCCCTTTAGTCAATACATGGAAAAATGTGGAGTTATGAGTTGCTGAGCAGTAAATAAAGTCATCGGTATCAAGTCAACTTCACTGTCCTCCCCCTGGAAGGTCAAGGTTTCACGTAATAGGTGTTTCTTATTCCAGTTTTGGCTCAAAATTTAAGGACAAAGGATTTATCATCTGCTGTTTCTCCCATTCTAGCCTTAGGTAAATTGTCTGTATTTCTACGTTGTTTTGAAGCTAACTCTACAGAAATACTATGCAGTTACAAAATGAACCCTTCAAAAACAGGGAGAAAAATAAATGCAAACACTGTTTGGAAGTGCCCCAGCTGAAGCGGAGCATGGGAGTTGCTCTCAGAGGCAGACAGCACGCTGTGAAGGATCCAGCTCAGTGGCAAGCAGCTCACAGAAAATGAAGGACTGTTATTTTCTACCAAACTGCCAGCCCTGCATGCAGCACCTTTCCTGCCAGCCAGCCTCACCTGCCACGTATCAGCAACAGCTCAAGCCCAGGCTTCTTTAAATCTGCTCCTTTGAGAGCAAAGGTTTGAGGATTTAAACAACCAGTTGATAATAACAGGTTTCTCTGCCAACTTTGGCAGAGCTTCTGTGAGCTTGTGTCTCCCATCCACGGCAAAATTAAAATTCTGTACAGGAGTTACAGTAGGACTTACATTTACAGTCTTTGCTATCTAAAAATGATTTAATCGCAATAGTTTTTGCTTACCAGTGATTTATGTAGTAATATATGCAGACTTGCACATAGCTGCACCATGTAGCTTATCAGGCCCAGGGGAGATGGTCACGTCGCTGGCTGCTATAGCGCTTGGGACCGGGAAGGGAACAGACAGCCCCTACTGTGCAACGGTCCCAACAGGAGAGAGCAAATGGCTGCCAAAGGGAAGCAGAATACCGGACAATACTGGGATGTTCGTGAGCTCAGCACTTTGGGATCTAGGCATTGCAGGAAAGGATGTGAGTGATGTGGGATCATCAAGTATTCCAGAGCTCCTGAGCAGTATGACAGAAGCTGCATCTCTGCAAACACAAGCAAAAATTCATGTAACTTTACAAGGCTACAGTAATGTTTACATAGAGCGTAAGGACAGAGTTTAGCAGGTGATCAAAGACATCTAACAGTAAATTTAAACCTATCATCAATGGAAAAAGAGAAACTTGTACAGCATCTCTAGAGGAGGCAATCTGAAAGAGCAAGGAAGAAAAAGGCTACAAATGCTAGAGTAAATGTTTCTCAACATCAGTTACCAATCTCACTGCATCCTTCTGTGGGAGGGTGTCCAGGAAGTGTCCTGTTTTACCACGCAGTCCAAAGGAGAAAGCCACGAAGACTTTTTAAATGGACACCTAAAGCAGTTTCCCACATCCTTTGCAAGGTTGAGTATTTCAGGGCACAATAGCTCCCTGCTACTTACTGAAATTATCCAGCTCACCTGTAAACTTTTCTCCATTGCCCTTCGTAAGCATCAAGCCCACTTTAGAAGGGGATACTTGTCTCATACACATGGTCTATTAATAAATTGCTTGAATAAAATTTTGGTTGTGCACATTTTTTGCCATCTGTCCAGTAGTTGTCTAAGAAGCTTAATAGTATTTTTGGTTTTGCAAAACAGGACCTCCAGATTTTCTTGGTTGTAATTTGCATAGTGTAGATAAATTACCTCAGTTTATTAGGTATCATTTAACTTTCTAACCTTCCTATTTAATGCGAATCTTTGGAGATTTCCTGAGTCTGAATGCAAACGATTAATCTGTGAAGATGAACAGTCTGTTGTTACCCACAGCAGGTTGCTTTAGCACACCCATGGGTGTGATTATGGTCAGAAGGAACCTTTCACTACATACCTCAGTCTCTCAGGGTGCTAGTGAAATCTCATGGGGCTGTCCAAAAAGCAAACCATAAGAAGACAGTAGCTGTAGTAGCATATTCTATTTTCTCTTTGCTTACCAAAAGTATTGTCTCTATCGGTGCTAAGTAAGAAGCCGTGTGTTGTGCTTCCACTGTAATGACTCTAGATGTGCTATAAAAAACGTCAGGTTGGTGTTTTTGAAGTAACCTTTTAGCCTAAACCTAAGATATTACCAATATGATAAATAATTTGACACAGTGACTCTGGTTCTGACAAGGACAAGGGTCACTGTATGAGCATCACAAATATATATTTATATAATCAAATGTAGGTGTTTCAACATTTATATATTTTTTTTATTTCCATCCAGTCCTCATGTCTAGGGCTCAGGCTTTTCTGGTATGTGCAGAATTTTTAAACATTAAATTCTCCATTCAAATGCATCATAATTCTTAATAATGTTCTGGATACCTTGAACCATTATTTGCTTTTAAACAAGTTTTCAGCACAGATCGTGCTGCCTACATTTGGTCCTCCAAATCTCCCATCCGACTATCTAAATTACTTTAACTGACATAGTTTCTAATTTACTCTCTTCAGTTGAGAGAGCTCCCTGTAGCTTGTCTATTTTAGCATTTAATTGCTGTATACTCTCACAAATTAAATTCTGTAGTGATCCATTTTGCTCTGCCGGTGAAGCAGTGATCTTTTCATCTAAGCAAGATAGTGCTTGCAACTCAGCTGGCGGGGCTGGCAGCCAGTGCGGGGCGAGGGAGAACTTTCCCATTTCCTCTCCTGCGGTGTGTGGTGGCTGTAGGGGTGGTGGGGCTTGTGCCAGAGGACAGCTTTCCTTCCGAACATTCTCCATTTAATCTTGAAGCAATAGGAAAGTGAAATCCTAAAAACTTGCTCCTCTCAATGGGTTTTTACAGCTGGAAAAATGGCTTTGTCTAATTATTTTATGCCCAAGTGTGCCGCAGAATGCGCCTCTTTAAAATCTGCATATCTTTGTGGGCTTTTTAGCATTTGCTTTTCTAAAACATGAGAAGGCAGCCTCTAAAAACATTGCGCTGTATGTCTTCCCTTTCTGGGAGAAAGATAGTCAAAACTCATTGTTTCTTTTGACAAAATAACAATATCCAATTAGGAAACTTGTTGTCTTCCCCAGTTAGTTCTTTTTTGGGATAATATTAGTACAGTGCTTACACATTACTTAATATATTTCTGTTAAAGAGGGACCAGTTAGTATCTAAATAATTTAGTAGTACTTTTCGATCTAGTTTCTGCTGGAGGGAAAAATATTTTACTGTGTTTTCTCAATATGAGTTTATCAAAAGGAGGGGACTTGATTCTTGGGGATTAAAGACTGTAGTGCAGCAGGGGTCGAAGGTCTGTATAGTCAAGCTGAGTTCAGGTGTGGAGAGGTA